>JACJUY010002058.1:66497-95436 GCA_014220935.1 Platorchestia sp. MABIK
CCTTATGAACTTATAACTTGAAACCTTATGAACTTATAACTTGAAACCTTATGAACTTATAACTTGAAACCTTATGAACTTATAACTTGAAACCTTATGAACTTATAACTTGAAACCTTATGAACTTATAACTGGAAACCTTATGAACTTATAACTGGAAACCTTATGAACTTATAACTGGAAACCTTATGAACTTATAACTTGAAACCTTAGGAACTTATAACTTGAAACCTTAGGAACTTATAACTTGAAACCTTATGAACTTATAACTTGAAACCTTATGAACTTATAACTTGAAACCTTATTGATATATATCTCAGTATGTGCATCGTAAAGGAGGCACAGCCGGATGTCTTTGTCTCGCTGGGTTTCGCATGTCTCGGAGCCGGAAGTGTCATAAACGACCGGAACTGACAGACAGAAGTCTTTTACGGCACCTTGCCTTTACGACCTTTACAACCACCGGAAAGTCCTTGTTTGACTTCCGGGCACGACTAGTTTTAAGGAAGGTCTGTCACCGATCTAAGCAGTTACTAGGGGCCTTGCTGTGCGTTTACTTATCCTGATCCTTAGTCTACACCTAAGGGTACAGAAGTTAAAGCTTCTTCTACAAAACCTCTAGTAGTGTCGAAACCACGACACTACAATTTGGCGACGAAGACTTCGAATCTCCGAAGTGAATTTGAACTTTACAAGTGCTCTGAAACCAAGATGGCGTATTCTACATTTAGCTGTCCTCCATTCGACGTTGAAGTGGAAACAGTGTGTGAATTTCTACAACGTTTCAACGTACAGTGTGCAGACGCTCTTCAGAAGGTGCAGTAACAATCGCAGTAAGAAAGCTAGCATTTTAGTTAAAGCTTTGCCTGTAAACATCATTACTGATATACAACGAAGAATTAAACCTACGTTACTCACTGAGGCTACATATGATGAACTAGAAGAAAAGTCAAAACAGGAATTTGAAATCAAGAAATCCATTGTGGGCGCATCTGTTACATTTCTTAATAGAAAGCAAGGTGTTAATGAATCCATAGAAAGTTTTGCTACAACGTTAAATAACTTAGCATCTGCGTGCAACTACAAAAATTGCTGTCGTGATCGTCTCTTGATAGATGGTTTCGTCGCTGGTCTACATTCAGCGCAAATTCTCAGTGCAGTTCTACAGAAGTGTGATACCAAATCTTTCAACGAATGTGTTGAACATGCAAAACTCATCGAACAGTTGAGTTCCGATGCTCAAGATATTATTCGTGAGGATTCATCTTCATCGTTTTTCACAACAGAAAAATTACAGCCGAACTACATATGCATTCGTTGCGAAGCTAAGCAAAAGCGTCTCGAGAAGAATTGCAATGCTTTGAATCTGAAGTGTAAAACATGTGGGAAGACAGGCCACATTTCTAAAGTTTGCAAATCTACGTTTGCAGCACGGCCTCCTCCGGCTGAGCTTACACGGGGAGCACCTGCAGGACCTACACGGCCCTGTACTCACATGGTGCAGCCGGAACAGTGCGGTTGTCATGTCAACGTCGGAAGAGAAGCCTTTTCAATGCAGAGTTCGCGTGAGCCTCTACAGAGGAAGAACGAAGCTATTCTACAAAAGCCTAGGAACGATACTTGTGACGGTAACTCTGTTCATAATTTCTCTGATGTACTAACTAATTACGCGTTATTTCAATCACATTGTATTCCTCATAGTGTCACAAAAATTGCTCCCTCTGTTGCGCTCAACAATCGTGGATTTGTTACCTCTAGAGATTGAGTTCATCCTAAATATTCTGTGTCCAGGTCTAAGCCTATGAATGTAACTCAATTTGATGTCGGTGATCATGTTCTAGCTCTGAATTTAAAAGATGGTCCCAAGTGGCTGAAGGGAATTATTGTTGGTAAAGTTGCTGTTTATATCTTTCATGTTCAAATCTTAGCATTAAATGTAATCTGGAAGAGACATTCAAAACAGCTGCTTCCTTCTTCTAGTAATATGGGATCTTTCAGTAGCAAGGCGGCTGAGCCTTCTACTTTGCAGCCTGTTAGCAGTTCACCTGTACAAAATGAACCGCGTAGATCAGGTAGAATAACTAAACCTGTAATACGAATGGGTTGTTGAGTTCTGCCTTCCGTTTGTCATACATTCATCTAAAGGGATTAAAATTGTTATATCTCAGGATGTGCATCGTAAAGGAGGCACAGCCGGATGTCTTCGTCTCGCTGGGTTTCGCATGTCCCGGAGCCGGAAGTGTCATAAACGGCCGGAACCGACCGACAGAAGTCCTTTATGGCACCTTGCCTTTACGACCTTTACAACCACCGGAAAGTCCTTGTTTGACTTCCGGGCACGACTAGTTTTAAGGAAGGTCTGTCACCGATCTAAGCAGTACATTACTAGGAGCCATGCTGTGCGTTTACTTATCCTGATCCTTAGTCTACACCTAAGGGTACAGAAGTTAAAACTTCTCCTACAAAAACTCTAGTAGTGCCGAAACCACGACACTACACTTATGAACTTATAACTTGAAACCTTATGAACTTATAACTTGAAACCTTATGAACTTATAACTTGAAACCTTATGAACTTATAACTTGAAACCTTATGAACTTATAACTTGAAACCTTATGAACTTATAACTTGAAACCTTATGAACCTATAACTTGAAACCTTATGAACTTATAACTGGAAACCTTATGAACTTTTAACTTGAAACCTTATGAACTTATCAGCTGCCTCGGTAGTGGTTGAAGTGGTTCCGGGGTGATTTCGTGTCCTTGAAGGCTCAAGTCTTTGTTGGGGCTAGGTCTTTCGGGTCAAGCGGCGGGCGCTGGCGTGTGGCAAGAGCTGCGTATTTTGCACTTGGGCCCGATCAGTACTACTCCTCGGCCATTGATTCGTTTAACTTTACTGTTGCTACTAATCTTTCGTTCAATTCAATTAAAAATCTCAATCCGGACTTTCTTCAACTCCACCATCAGTTTTTTGTACATTCGTCGATTTTCGAATTTTTCATTGTAGAAACATCAAAAATTTTTGTCTGTTATTGTGAGCAGAGCGTGGGCAAGGAAAATTAAACTCGCAGAAAAATAAGAGTAATCAAGCAATCAAAGTTTTCTGACTTTTTTATATGTTCTGAATAGATAGATTAAAAGGTTCTGACCAGCGTTTCAAACGGTCGCATTGTTTAATAGAATAGGTGCTTCACGAAAACGCGGGATTTTTTGAGAAGTTCCCACTTCAATTTGTCAGTTTATATTTTAATCCACACATTTACATTTATTTGTTTTTCATGTATATCACCAATCAATGTATAAATTTCTATCCCTTAATGAGTATAAATTCGAAGCGCTAACTGCCTCATACCCGCACAGTGTGACATGTACATTTGTCTCTGAACACTTGATAATACCTCAGGTTTTTCTTAATTGCAAATTAGTAGAGTTTAAATTCAGTCGAAATTTTTCAAATTGTTTTGTTATCAAATATTAAAAACCGGAGATGATTTTTGTGCTTTACCAAACATTGTGTAATACCAACTCAAATACTTCAAGTGTTTCATAAAATTTTCTAAGTTCAGAATAACTTGCGTGGTGTAGTGTAAGGTTTGGTGTCCCCGTTTGAAAAACCCATGCAAAATTAGAAACTTTTGGAACGAATTCATGAATTGAAAATTTATGTTATGATACAGATATGATTCCGTCATTTTTTACATACATAGGTACCCTTGTGCATTTATAATGTTCCCTGCCATGATTTCAATTTAGATTTACTAAGTTAGCTATAAACGAAATTATTCCAAAAGGACTTCTTGTTTTTTCAGCTTTATTAACAAGAAGCTTGTAGCTTCTGTTGCGGACGATTCTCTTGGTGAGGGCTTCGAAGACTTTCTATGAAGGCCTGTTGTCGTCTTACCTCGTTCACCTGAGATCCTACTTGAGTTTTAATTGTTCCACTGTAGTTCTCACCAAGATTTCAACTGTTGTTAGGTGTGAAGGCCTCACCACTGTCCAGGTCGATCTAATTTTATCTACCAGATAAATTTTTAATTCATTGGTCTACCAGATAGGTTTGAGTTATGTAAATGTGGTATTTAGGAATAACGAATCCCATACCAAAATTTTTTCCTCGATTGGGGCATGCGCATTTCCTCAAACAAGTGTATTTTACATTTATATAACTGTGAGTATGGCTTTTTGGTTTACGTGCTTGATCATTTACGACGACTCGTTTCTTCAGCATCAGTTATTGTAGCGTAATTGCTGAAAAAAAAGGTTAGTATTTTCTAATTAGCAATTTTGCATTAAAATGATCGATTTACAAAAGAAATAACATTACTTGTGCATCAGAGAAAATAAGAATTACTGTAAGCATGAGAATTCATTTTGAATTGAAATTAACAAATAATACATACATACTTACCGAAGATCATAAAAACAATCAAAAAAGACTTGGAAAAGATAAACAGGAATTTGAAATTCAAGAATTCAAGAATGGCTATGGATGCATGGATGGAAAAAAACATTGACTTACTTCAACCGTATCTATTAATCGTCGCTTGAAAAAGAGCCAACACATGCTTTCATGCTCAAATATAAACAAACAACCTTGAGAGAAACCCAAAATTAACATTTTGAAAAGTGTCGGAAGCAGGCGTTTAGGCAGTACAATTCAATCTTTCAGGGCTACAAAACCTGTGATAATACTATTCTTAAATGATACTGCACTATATCAATATGTCCAATATACTTCATCTTTGTGTCCAATACTATTCTGCATGACATTCCAGAACTAATTAGTGATAGTCTTAAGAATAATATGAATTTCATGACGAGAAATGTTATGTCGTTGCCTATGCTATGAAATTAGTAGTGTAAGTCCTTCCTTTAGAAGTCCAACATAACGCAACCCAACCACATTTTCACAAACGAAACGGAAAAGATCTGTAAACAATTCTTCAAGGTCATTACACATGTTTGTGCGAGAACTAAAACAGTGTCGTTTAACTGATTATTGTGTAGACTCACATCTTCATTCATGTTGTATTTTAGCAATTGGCTTAAGAATACTAGGCTCACCAATGTGTTCTGATTTGGACCTCATCCGATGATTAAGAGAAATAATTTAGGTTCATCTATACACAACCTTTACTTTCAGATGTAAAACAATCAATGCATAAAGTACTATGACTTCACTCAAAAATTCATCAACGATTTCAATTTACTGAAATTCAGAGCAAGGCAGCTAAGACGAAATATATTCTTCAGTTTAATTACTGTCAGTCAGACCACTAACCATCTACCTGAAGCAGGAATAATAACTTTAAAATTCATGAAGACGCAAACCATACAAGGATTTTAGGTACATGAAAAATATGAAAAAAGGCATTAAAGAGCGGTTGGAAGATATTGGCAAAAGGCATTGGTTGATATCGTCAGTAAATAAATTGTTCTGTGAACAAGGACAAAAATTCGAAATGCAATCATTACACTCTGAATGAAATTGTGCTGAAACATCATGGTCATCAATGGTCAATGTCAATGTAAACGAGTAAAAATGAACTTTATTATTATTATTTCACGTTTAATGTGAACTCCAAATCTTCAGAGAGATATTGATTAAAATTAAGGGGAAAGTACAGTTATACTTCTGATTGCGTGACAAAATTGTCCACAAGAATAATTTGAAATTTAAAATCGTCAATGTTATGTTTACCTAGAACTGTGGAGAATATACACAGTTTTCATCTAGCTAAGTGTATTGAGAATTTAAGAGCATGCAGGCATTCAAAGCGTCACGGTTCAAGAAATTATATCTAAAATTCTTTGAAATAATTCTGGCGGACATCAGTTTCTGAACTTCAGGCTTTTTCTTTTCCTTGATCGAAAGATTAGATAAAAAGCTGTTCTAAAGCGAGGAAAAAGGAAGGCACCATTTAGTATGGTGTTAAGGGAACGAGGAATCTATGCAAAAGGTGCACAGAAACCGAAAGTTGAGAAAGAAGTTCATGAAACCAGATAAAAGTTGAAAAAAGAAAGAACTTTCAGGAGTGCTAAAAAGCATGACGGCAGTGAACCGAACAAAGGTCCGTTTCAAAAAAATATTCTATTTCAACGAAGGAAGGCCGTCCTGACGCTTAGCTCAGGACCTGGCATTTTCCCCTTGGAGCTCAAATTCCCACAGATACAATAGTTGTCTCCCCGTGAGGCGATAATGGAATCATGTAACGTACAGTCAAGTCTGATGACTGTAACAGAACAACGATGAACTTAAGTAGTTTCATTCGAAATCGAACAAGAGGACTCAAATATCCGGGTCATTAGTCTTGGAACAGTTCAGGTGCCACTTTTGATCCCATTTAGCAATTTCTTTAGTTAGCTTCTTTTATGCGCCAGCGCTGATGTTTTAATTGAACTTCAGGGAAGAGTCTTATTTCTCCTCGTAGCTAAATATAGCTAAATATTGAAAACGTTACACTCAATACCATACAATGTGGAGATGTGAGGAGCAACTGGGGGTATGTAGCAGTCTCTGTTTAGAATTTCCAAAACGTTAATTGCCATGATACACTGCAGATGTAAATACACTTCTAGATTGTTTCGAGTTATTGCATAATAAAAATTGAAGGAAATTTTGGTGGTAGATTCTACGTCCGAACAAAAGGCGTGAAAGAGTACCAAGTTTAAACCATTGCCGGTTAATCTAGCAAGTGAAAGTGTAACGTACATAGATTGCGTATTTATTAATGAGATAACATTATCACAAACTCGTCAAAAATTAAACAGTAAATTTAAATGAACTCTTCATGAATGTTGGTTTTACATGAAATTTACATGAATGTTGGTATTTCTGACATGAATACTCAATAAAAAAAATTGTGCATAGCGCGCAATGTAAGGAAACTGATGAAATATTTGCATACGTCAAGGTGTTTTGCATTTGACAGATTAATAACGAAGGGCTTACACTTTTGATTAGCAGAAACGATCTTGAAAATGGTGTTGGTGCCTATGAATTTGCACAAAGTATAACTGTGCTGGAATTATGAAAGTTATAGGAAGATATCACCAAACTGTGAAGAACTTTAACATTGACCTTCCTATTACGCGAGATCCTGCTGTTACGCCAAGAGTTGTTTCACGTCGTTTTATACAACAAATTAAACGTGAAGCTGTGGAAAGTCCTCTATTGACAAGTGGAGAAATTTTTTAAAGCGCAAGTTTAACAAATGTGTTGAAAAGTACCCGATGCCGTCGTCTGAAGATAGTAGCTGTCAGTCCGTGTCAAAGCCTCCATTGCCGAAGAGTTACTGGGAAAGTGTCCTGTATTAGGTAGAGGACAACATTCAGTGCTACTCATGATGGCTCTGATGGTGGAGCTAAGGATGGGTGGTTAACAGACGGAATCAATGTCCTCGTTTGTGGTGCCGACAATGTGGTGGAAGCATTTTGATTAGGACTAGGATTATCGGAGGAACCTTACTTTGCTTGTAGGTAGAAAGTAACAGAGAGCATTAAAATTACTTCAAATGCAAATGTAGCTTTCTTGCAAGAGCACCTTGAACCGTAGTTGAAGAAGTTGAAGAGACATAAGTTAACATTGGGAAGAAATATAGTTTACATGCAAGAAAAGGCCATCTCAAATGCAATTCATAAAACTTCTTGTTACCGCTAAAAACGGGAATTCTTTAGGCTTCGATAGATGAAGTGGCCTACAAATTCCAGAAGTTGAAACCCCCTAGAAAACTAATGGAAATTCTGAAAAGATGACTTGACACGATGACTGCGTATTATGACATTCATATTGTGTGCGTCCCACAAAGTAAATTTCTCCTATACGTATCGGTATAAATGAACAGCATTTTAATTATATCAACACATTTTTTTAGAAAACATTTTAGCGTACGAGGTATTTTATAATAGTTTTTTTCCGTTTTTTATACTTCTTATTAAAGATGCAAGTTTTTTCGAGTAATGATTTTTTTAAACTCCATTTCTTACAACCTAACTTAAAAAATTGTAGCAACCACACATACGCAATCAACGTGTAATGCGAATCGACATCATTTCTACAACAAAAATGAGTTGTAGGAACCCTTCCTGTCATTCAGTGGGGCAAAATCAAACAACACACTGATTAAAACGTCAGATTCCATATTTCTAGACCCCGTACAATTAGAAAAAATGGGCTAAATATAAGTGATAGGATGAAAAGGCTAAAAATAAATCTAATGCCCACAATTATTCAGTAGAAAATATATGGGAGCATGAATAAAAAGTATGTGAACAACAGTTTACACCACATTTCAAGATATATATATGAATACTTCGTTGCAAGCCGTTACTATCAATTATGGCTTCGAGACGTTCAGAGTAGTTCACCACCAGGCTTTAAGAAGTTTCGAGTGTAATCTTTTTCCATTCTTCAATGTAAAGTTCTTTGAGTTCAGTGAGGTTATTGGGTCCTTTCTTCTGAATCTTCAATTTCAATTGCCTCCACGAGTTTTCGATCGGATTGATGCCCGGAGATAAATATGACCATTCTTCAATGCTTATCTTCTTCATCCTCTACCATTCCTTGGTTTCGTTTGCAATATGCTTTGAATCGTTGTCTTCTTCGAAGGCCCATCCACGTTTCGGCTTTAACAACCGAGCTGAAGGAACGAGTTGCTCCTGCATTATTTCACGATATTTCCTGCTATTCATGGTTCTGTCAATGCAGTTAAATTTATCTACCCCTGATTAGCTGAAACATCTCCACACCATGGTTGAGCCACCTCCAAACTCAACAGTGGGTACAGTGCTCTTCGGTTTATACTCTTCCTTTTGTTGCCTGCAAACATGGTTTGTGCTGTTTCTCCCAAATAGTTTGATTTGGGTTTCATCAGACCATAGTACAGAGTACCAAAACGCTGCTAGCTTGTTCAAATGGTCGTTGGCAGACTTCAGCCTAACCTTGACGTTGCTGGAGAAGAGGTGTGCTACGAGGGGTGCGGGAGCAAAGACCTTCACGGCGTAGAGCTCTGCTGATCGTGTGTTTACTGTCTTCGACTCCAGATGCCTTGAAATCATTTTTAAATTTTCCACAAGTAGTTTAAGGCCTCTGCACTACTGTTCGAACTAATTTTCAAACAAGACGGTCGCTAATCTTCCGTGGAAGGCCAGTTCGAGGCTTGCTGAGAGTCGTATTTCGGCATTTTCACTAACGTATTATGGTTCCAACCGAGGCTATAGGAACACACAGTTGTGCACATTTCTTCCGATATCCTACACTTTCACTATAGCACTCCACAATACGTTCGCGAAGGTCTTGGCTGATGTTCTTATTTTTATCCATGCTTACGACCTTTCAGAACGAGTACTGCTGTGCCAATAGTACGTTATTGGAGATGCATGTTGACGAAAGTTCGATTGCCAAATAGTAGAACGTGTTAGAACATTCTGGAGTTCTCCTACAATAATTTTAATGCCTAATTTTGAGAAAAAATCGGTTAATGTAAATTTTTGTTCACGAATTTAGAATACATGCTCCTACATATTTGTTATTAAATGTATGTTGGTTTCACACATATAACAATTTTTGTCCTATTTTTAATATATAGTCCAATATTTGTAACTGTTTGTAGTATAAAAATGTGAAATCTGGCGATTTAATCAACGTATTGTATTATTTCACCCCCACTGCATTACTTAGATATACTGCAGATAGAATCCGTGCGTTGAGATGTTCAAACGGTTTAACGACCATTACAGATCATTTCTGAGAAAAGGATTGCACACTTCTTACGGATGTCACATTGCTGTTAATTTAGGTTAAAATTTTTGCTCTTTTTGCAATTATCGACGCTCATAGCCAATGGTCAATGTAAAAAACAACGGTTAAGGAGTTTTTTTAGGCTTGATGAGTTTTAATAACCCTCGTTTATGATTTCGAAGACTAAGAGCTTCAGCTATTCAGAATGTACGCCATTATTCACTACTGGCGCTTTACGTACGAATTTCTATCTTAACTGTGTTCTATTGAAAAAACCGAGTGGGGAAAATGTAAAAGTTTCAATTTTTTCAAATTTATACTTTAATCCGAATAAAAAAAAGAATGTCATTCGTTACGGGAACTTTCAGATCGTAAGCGATGACTTATATAAAATCGGAAGTGACGTTTGCAGATTCTGTTTCCACTGAGAAATTCAGGGTTCGACGTTAGAAGCCGGCGGATTAGGTTTGCGGTGATGCAACACGTAGGGCGCGGCGCTTCCGGCGGCTGCCCACTTACGGCCTCCCTAATTGCAGCCATCTGAAGATAACGAGAGCGTCAGTGTCATAGGAAAGCAATCAATCCTTGCTCCAGTGAAAAAGCTGATTAGGCTGCCGAGCACAGAACGGAAAACTGGTTTAAGTTTAAATAGTGGACGCTCTCCTTTAAATTTAATCCAATGTTCAAGCGTAAAGTTTAAAGTTTAAGTGTAAAGTTTAAAGTTTAAGCGTAAAGTTTAAAGTTTAAGTGGTAAATTTAAAGTTTTAGAGTAAAGTTTAAGTGTAAAGTTTAAGTGTAAAGTTTAAGTGTAAAGTTTAGGTATAAAGTTTAAGTGTAAAGTTTAAGTGTAAAGTTCAAGTGTAAAGTTCAAGTGTAAAGTTCAAGTGTAAAGTTCAAGTGTAAAGTTCAAGTGTAAAGTTCAAGTGTAAAATTCAAGTGTAAAATTCAAGTGTAAAATTCAAGTGTAAAATTCAAGTGTAAAATTCAAGTGTAAAATTCAAGTGTAAAATTCAAGTGTAAAATTCAAGTGTAAAATTCAAGTGTAAAGTTTATGTGTAAAGTTTATGTGTAAAGTTTAAGAGTAAAGTTTAAGTGTAAAGTTTAAGTGTAACGCTCAAAGTTTAAGTGCAAAGTTTAAAGATTAAGTGTAAAATTTAGAGTTTGGGAGTAAAGTTTAAAGCCTAAGTGTAAAGTTTAAAGTTTAAGTGTAAAGTTTAAAGATTACGTGCAAAATTTGAACTTGAAAGTTTTAGTGTAAAGTTTAAAGTGGAACGTTGTAGTGTAATGTTTTAAGTTCAAGTGTAAATTTTAAAGTTTAAGTGTAAAGTTTAAAGTTTAAGTTTACAGTTTAAGTGTAACGCTTAAAGTTTAAATGGATAGGTTAAAGTTTAGGTGTAAAGTTTAAAGTTTAAGTGTAAAGTTCAAAGTTTGAGATATAACGTTTACGTAGTTCAAATTCAGTTAGGCTGGGATAATTTGTGATAAAAGGACCGAGTAATGGGACGTTTGCCAATAAAAGAATTCCTTGGGTCCACGGACAAGGGTGCTGACAAAGCGCCCACATCGTCAGCACACTCACCGCGTCCGACACATCCCAAGGGCTCGCAAGTAAAGAAACAGAGAGTCGATCTCACAGATGCCAGTCCAGGGTCTTCAGAAGCAGTGGCACGAAGACGTGGCGGGATACCGACGATCGGCTCCTGAGCCCTCCAGCGAACGCGCCCCCAGGCCGGCGAGGCACCCAGGGAAGCTAGCAGTGCTTGGCTGGACCGTACTCCGTTGTCCCGCGGCAGAGGCTGACGGCGAGGTCTAAACACAGATGAGACGTGTGTGCGTGGTTGGGTCTGAGAGGTGTCTGTTAACGCTTCAACAGCACGGGCTGATTACACGTCGGAATCGACACATTAGTTTGCAATAAGTATGCCACGAGTAGGACGTAGTCTGACACCCAATTTATTATTTATTTTTTATCGGTCATCTGGTCAGGATATTTATATTTTATACATGTGCTAAAGTCAGGAGTGCCTACAGGCGCTGAAAGTTACGTGTGAATTAATTTGTTG
Source organism: Platorchestia sp. MABIK (assembly GCA_014220935.1). Lineage (NCBI taxonomy): Eukaryota > Metazoa > Arthropoda > Malacostraca > Amphipoda > Talitridae > Platorchestia > Platorchestia sp. MABIK. The sequence goes on from JACJUY010002058.1 coordinate 78,303, forward strand.
GTTTGTGAGTTAATTTAGAAAATGCTGTCTCACTAATAATTAACACGCTCAACGCGTTTCCGTGGTTGTTAGAATTTGGAAATCGACTTCACTGTTCGAATACACTTTAATCTTTCCTAAGAAATTTGAAAATGGAATTGCTCGTTGACATTCCAACTCGTATGATAACAGTTATAACTTAAAAAGATCGCGAAATATGAAATGTCATTCATTTATACCGGCATGTGAATGAGCAATTTGCCTAATGATACACATACGGCCCAATACGCGGGGAACGCATTAAACACGCAGCGAAAAACTTTACAAAGAAACATCATCGAAAAATTCATAACCTCAGTCTACAGAAAACCAACATTCTCTGGGTTAGGTCTAAGTTACTTTAGTTTCTGTTGCAAGAGGTTTAAACTTAATAGCATCTCTACCCTTATGACTCGCGTCTATAATATTTGTTCAAACTACACTGACCATCAGAAAGAATTTACTTTTTTGCAGTCTTATTTTACAACCAATGGGTATCCACATTCTGTTTTTTTTCGTGCCATTAATAAGTTGCTGAATAATATATTTATCCCGAAATCTCGTGTTCAAGCTCTAAACTTTAGTTATTGTGTGTTGCCATATTTTGGATATCAATCGGAAAAGTTGAGAAAAGACCTTTTAATGCTTTTGACTAAATTTTTTCCGGAAATTTCCTTTCGTGTTATTTTGGTTAACAAGCGTACCATTGGATAATTTTTTAGATTTAAAGATGTGCTCCCGACCGGCATGCGATCTTCCCTAGTCTATAATTTCAGTTGTGCGCATTGCGCATCGCAGTATGTGGGTTCCACCCACCGAGCACTTTACGTCGGGGTTACTGAACATGCAGGTCGAAGTCATCGTACTGGTTGCTCGCTTACCTCTCCTACTCATTCTAGTATCAGACAACATTGTAGCAATGATTCCTGTGAACAGATTATTGACATTAGCAAATTTAAAATATTAGATACATGTACCGCCAACTTAGACCTACGTATTTTAGAGTCGTTATTCATTCATAAACCCAAACCATCTCTCAACGAAATGCAGAGTGCATACCCTCTGAAAATAGTCAACTGATAAATTACTATTATTATACTTATTGTTTGTTTGTTTATTTGTTTGTTTTTCGTGCTAATATTCTGTGCTTCTGTAATTTTGGGTGTACTGACTTGTTTATATTTTTAATTGGAGACTTTTGTTGAGAATGAGCCTAGGTTCGAAACGTTCAGAGTAAATGTTTTTAAAGTACTTTTTCTCTATCTCTTTCATTGTAAATTTGCTTCGCAAAAAAAATTTTCTTTTGTAATTAATACAGCCTATGAGGGAATATATTCTAGAAAAGACTTAAGATCAGATTTAAGATCTATGTCATTAATCATCGTGAATTACCCGATCAAGATGAATCAGACAGCAGGAAAGATTTGATTTAATTACCTTATGTGCTTAATATTCCCTCAGAAATAGATATTCAAAATTCGTTTTGAAAGATTTGTTAGAACTTTTTTCACGGATCTTAGCAGGAATCGAATTCCAATTCTTAGTTCTAATGAAGAGGAGACTGTGTTGTGACTGAGCTGTTGAATTATAAGGAAGTGTGAAATTACCTCTATTCCAGACTACATGATCATGACCGCTTAAAGGTTTCGTCGCCTTCATTATTCAATGTTTTATAAAATAAATTACGTATTGAGAATTTGTAGTTATCCAAAAGCTTAAAGTGATTTTAAGTTTTTGAATGATGCATTTGTGTAAGCATCATATTCTAATTTCTTGCCACTCTAATGGCTCTTTTTTGCAGCGCAAAAAGCAAATTCGTTGTATTTTTATCAGTTCAATGCGATATTTATGTTCCGTAAAGTAAATTTGATGAAATGAACGTTCAATAAAGTATTATCAAAACTTCTTTAGGTGAGACATTTTTCACTTCATTGAGGACTCGATCCTGCTGATTTTGATAGTTTAGTTCTGATATGTGCAATATGCTCGTTGAAGGCCAGATGTTCATCTATTATAATGCTCACAGGAGTTGATTTATTCAACTTATAGGAGTTGATTAATAAGAACTTACAGGAGTTGATTTATTCAATTTCACTATCACAAACCTCAATGCCTGGCGAAACGCATTCCGCTTGTATGAGAATAATTTGTATTTTGACTTATCGATATTGAGGCTTATTTTATTAGCCCTGAGCCACATTGAAACCTTTTGCAGCTGGTCATTTATACACTTTGGAATCAAAATGGGATTTTCGTTAGAAAGAGCCGTAGGAAGCTTGCTGTCAACAGCAAAAAGTTTGAGTTTGAAAAATGAAATAGATTTAACTATATCGTTAATAAAGATTAAAAAGAGGAGACGTCCAAGGACACATCCTTGTGATGCTTCATTGCTAATTGTCAGTAGTTCCGATTGTGCATCGTCAATGTGAACGTTTAGCTTCCAATTTGTTAGGTATGATTTAGACCAATCTGCACAACTCCTCTACCGCCATTATAGTGGAGTTTCGTGAATAAAATGTTATTGTCTACGCAATCTAATGTTTTTCCAGAGTTAAGTTGCACAGAGAAAACAAGTGTCCTGCATCTATACTGGAATAAAGCTATAATAATTGATTTTAATAGAGCCTGTGTTGTTCATTTTTTTATAATGAAAATCAAATTGTGTCCTTGAGAAATTATTTTTGTTCCAAGGTACAGGAATACACTTCTACTTACAATTTTCTGGAATTTTTGCTTATAATTGGTAGTACAGAGACAGGTTTGCAATTGTCAACCCGAGTTTTATTCCTATTTCCAAAAATAGGGATTACTCTGGCAATTTCGAGAGTTCGAGAAAATGAATACATGGGAAAAGAGACCGGTTAATGAAATTAGACATGAACTGCGCTATTATATCTCTTATTCCTTTTAGCACTTAGGCCTAGAGCGTTTTTAGTTCAATTGATTCATTTTTCAAGTTGTTGATGGACGAAATTACGTCGCATGAATTAGTAGGCGTAAAGAAAAAAAAGTTTTGAGTTCACGAATTTGATCAATGTATTTCATGTGATCAGACGGGTTATTAGGAATACCATCAGCGATATCTTTTCCAATGTTTCCAAAAAAAGTTGTTGAAGACGGGTGCAACGTACATTTTATCATGATATTCTATTTTATCTTGAATAATGGGCTTAAATGTGTTTGTAGCACTGTTATTCAGTTCGTAGAAAGAATTAAACAGGTACCAGGTTTTCAAATTTTAGTTTATAAATTCAGGGAATTTTAGCGTAAAATAGGTTTTTCGATGTTCTTATTTGATTCGTTGCATAATTCCTGAATCTGTTATATATTTCTTTGAGTATTCATCCTTCGTAGGGTAGAGCTAAGTACTTTTGACGTTTCTTTACATTGATAAGATGCCTTCAACAATCCAGTGCTTTTGTTTATTTTTTTTGCGTTATTGCACTAGTGATGATCGGATAACGTTGATTATATGCAATCGTAATAATTTCAGAGAAATTTTGAGTTGCGTTGTATAGTGTAGTATCCAGTTTTGGGTAATATTGCTTTGCATTACATTAATATTGCTTTTGATGACCATGAATTTTTTTCGGCTCGGATTCTTCTCTTGATAGCGCTGCAATCTGCATTCTTGAGTCAGTTTTTTTTTTAAATTTCGTGATTGCTGAGATAAAGTGGCTAATTGGAATAGAGCCCACATGCATTTTCTGTTTTGATCATTTTCCAACATCAGAGTATGAGCCTCACTATGGTCTGGTTTCACAACTGTTCCTACAGCTAGCAATTTTTCTCAAGGAGCTCGCGATAGTTAAGAGCTTTTTGCACAAATAAACTCGTGTGTGTATATCATTTAGGATAGGAATATCAGCTCATGCTTTAGACGAAGGATGTAATTTTGCTCACCTAAGTGGCAAATCCATAAACGTGTGACCGCTGCCAGCGTCTCACACTGCGCTCCAAATCTTGTTTATGTGAGGTGTGCACAAGGGAGTCTCCTTTTGCGCTTGCAATTACTTAGTAAAACCATTCAACTCGTTTATTGAAGAACATCGTTTAAATGAAATTCAATCCCATATGCGTCTGATCTTCGCATTTTAGAGTCGATGCACTTTTAAAGAACTGCCTGAGAAATAATTGCGACTCAGCGATGAAACTTTCCATTGTTTGTGAAAAAATGCTCATATTTTTGTTTAATTGTTGTTTTGTTTTTCTTAATGTTCGATTTTTGGTTTATTTAACGAACTCAGTCTTTATGGCCATCACTGTTACAATTAAAGGGTGATTTTACCTTCCTGTGACGTCGTGTCGGTTTGTAATGCAGTGAGGACGCGTGTCGTTTTGCTTCGAAATAAAGAACCTGAATGAACAATTATTGATGCTATTCAAGCATACAAGTTCCTGCCAAACAAGTCTTGAAATTTTATTAATTAAACATTCTAGATGAATGAAAGGGCGCTACATCGCAGTGAATCAAAGTAGCTGCTCTTGGTATGATTTACACAAGGTGACAAGGAATACCTCGTACAATGTTTAGAAGATGATGCCTCGAAAGTATGGAGTTGTAGCTGAATTATTGTTTTTTACGATTCTGGGTAGTTTTTAGAACATGTGTATGTTTTTTTGGTCTGTGAGAGCGTGATAAATTATCTTGTGTTTTTAGAGTGGCAAAAAATGAGGTGCCATTTTGTAACTCCTTCGGCTAGGAAAATGCCAATTTTAAATTGCTCGTTTGCTCTATGCTCTCAGGATGACGGTTTCAGACGCAATCCATCAGTATGAGAAGGTTAGATACAACGGTGATCCTCCGGACAAGAAAGATAGTGAGCATCGTTAACACGCACCGCTAAGCTCATCAAGCAGCAAGCAAGTTGTCAGAAATTCGATTGTCCCAATATGAACACTCACCCAACAACCGGAATCACGCTCTAATCGGTTCGACTCAGGACTCAAGCTCTGCGAGCTACTAAAACTTCAGCTCTCATCGGGTGAAGACAAAGATGGGCGACTCTAATGATTCCGTAAACTCCAACGTCAGCATGCAAGTCAGAATGAGAGCGCAATTTCATTACCAACGATGAAGCAAGCTATTCATCGAAGAGCAAGTGCACTACCTTCAAAACAGCAGAAGCTGGTCCATCAAGTTACCCAGCAGTTCTGCAATTATCTAACGCCACCAACATTCACAGACGTTAATCGTTTGGTCAGAAATTTGATCAAGCAGCATAGAATCCCATGTGTTTATCATCTATGACAGGGGTCTTCAAACTATGGCCCGGCCCGCCACCTAATTTGATCCGGTCCGCCAAACAAATATCTGTGTGTGATGGCCTTGAAAAAATAATTTTTGTACGATTGGCATCGCTAAATTATTTTTTAATTTTTTATTCATTCATTTGGCTTGCATGAATGTGGGAAATATATAATGTGGGTCTTGCATTGAAAAGTTTGGAGACTCAAAATCAACTAAAAAGTGTACTGTCGTGACATTCTTGAGGCCGTATTACGTCCATAATTTAGTAACATTTTGGCGTTGCAGAATGAACGTTTCAGCAGGACACTATCCAACTCTTCGTCAATCACGAACACACCAAAGAGCGAACAAAAACACAAACTTATCTGAATCGTATCCAGATTACGCTTTCGGCGGAGTGAAGTTGTTCGCGAACGACATGTTAACAAAAAAGACCGGCGTGCCGAATTTCGAACACTCGCGCGATCTTAAACTTGAACACAGTCTTTCTCCCTAAAAACAGGGTAAAAAATGTGTAATAGAGCAGAATTTTCCAGCCTGTCTCTCGTAGGTGCCTGCGATGCACATAGTGATAAGAACTTTAATTATGCCTTCGTTCCTATAACTTTATCATTCATCTTGTTTCGTATCATTCCTTCTATGTATTATTGTTTGTGTTATTTTCTAAGAAATATTAATTTTAATTGGTTTTTGGTATCTGTTCATGCAAGCAGATTAGCTGCTTCTGCGTTTACGTGCGTTGGCCTGCCGCCGCACCCTATAAGTCTGTTGTGGATTGTATCGGTGTGCTGGTTTGTGGGGGATCTGGGACAGAATGCAGCTACGTGCCCAGTTTCATTGCAATTGTAGCACGTTTTTCCCATGCAACAATTTTTCGTTTCATGCCCTCTTCTGCCACACCACATGCAAAGATTAGGCGAAATCTGCTTTTCGCGTTCTTTTCTGCCGATATGGGGCAGAAGTTTGCCCGAACCCACCCTTACTAGGAGGGTCCATCTAAGGGAACTCAGACTGGGCACGAGTGAAACCGACGTTCTGAGTTACTGATGGGTGACTCGCATTCGACGTTTTATCGTCTGCTGCTTCGTTGTAGTCGCGAGCTAACTCCATGAGGGACTTCCAAGGAAGCTGGTACGATGCTCTTCGGTCGAGTCTTCCATGTCGCTCGATTGTCCTAACCTCACGGGAAAACTTGCAGGGCACGGAGCGCAGGAACTGCTCTCTCACTTCGCGGGCACACTCACGATCATTTTCGTATATCTGCTGTCCCATGTTCAAGAGCCTCATGCCGAATAGGTAGAGTTTTTCTTCTGAACCAATCCTTGCGTTTCTCAACACCTTGTGCCAGTAAGACTTTTTGCCAATTTTCAGGTTCTTGTACCAATTAAGCAGTTCTGCACGGATGTAAGGGTAGTGGCAGTTTGATGCACTGATTCGGCTATAAACTTCTTTAATTTCACCGTTCAAAAACTCTCCAAGGTGCCGAGCTTGTTCACGATCAGTGCCACCCACGTAGTTCCACGAGAAATAATGCTAAAAAAGTCCCTTAAATGACGTTGGCCATCCACAACAAATAAGTTGGGTTTCACAACTTTATTTGGATACACTGGCGGAGTTTTGAAATTTACTTCCTCGTCGGTCGTAGACACGGAGTCAGACAAAGAGACAGTTTCTATGTGTCTACGTCTCGCCACAGGGTCCTTCCAACCATGTTGGACATGGGCGTAACGAACGGGCTTCTTCGGCTTGAAATAGTTTGCACTTTGAGGCCGTCCTAACTCCTTCAATTGAGTGGAGCCCTGCTCACGAGCACGATTCCTTCTTCATCTCAGGGGGCACTTCATCCTTCGAGCACTTCTCACAATGAAGTGCCCCCTCTCTCTCAAAGTAGGGGAATCAATGTAGTTCCATTGAGGTAAAAGCTTAAATCGCAAGTGGTCAATCTGCATGAGAAGAGTCGCATCGTCAGCCGGTAGGTTAAACTCTCCCTCTAAAAGAGCCTCACGCACACTTTGATGTGAGAACTGCAGCAAGAGACTCTGGATGGAAATTACCAAAGCTGGGCGTTACCGCGATAAATTATCGCGATACTTTATCGCGATAAATTATCGCGATACTTTATCGCGATAACGATTTCGGGTTATCGGTTATCCGATAATTTTTTTTCCCGAGTTATCGATTTATCGGTATCACCGATACTTTTGGTTCCAAACTATCGATAATCGATAATTTCAGTTTTTCCCGCTGGGATTCGACATGATGGGGCGGGACGAGTTCGGGACAATTACTATACGTGTAGGATGTACGTGTTATGGTGTAATAAGGTTGGCCTCTTTTGTGGCCTTTTTGATCAAAAGTGTGGCCTCATGTGGACTGGGACATCTGGCAACCAATATCGTTATCGCTAGGATCGGAATTTTGGGTTTATCGATTTATCGGTTATCGATTATCGGCGAAAAATTTTTTGCCAATTATCGATTATCGGTTATCGCCGATAAGGTTTTCATTTTCGATTTATCGGTTATCGCGATAACGTTTTTTCGTCATCGTGCCCACCACTGGAAATTACCTCTTCAAGAAAACCCAGACCTGTGCTGCTGTTAACATCTTCTCCATTGATCGGAACAATTGCACTGTTCACTTCACCTCCAGTCTCATCGTGGGCACTACCCTAATCCGCCATCTCCAGACCTAATTTATTCTGGATAGGCCCCCCAAATGTTATAGGTCCAGCCACTTAGCGTAGATATTACTAGGTACTCAGAGGAAATTAGGAAGAGGCGGTGGGGTGCAGGCTTTATTGGCACGTAAGAATAAAATTGAAAAAACGAATGAACAAGTCCGATGATTGAGCCTGGAAAACAAAAATGAAATGGAAAGTTGCACTCAATCAATATAAAGTTTCAGGAAATACCGAAGAATTTATTACATTTACGCACAGAAACTTTAGTTATAGACAATAAAACTCTGTTCATTGAGTTACCCTTGGGTAACACTGTTCTGTAGCATCGGTAGCAACAATAATAACAAGAGCTAGGCATAAAGGAAAAGATTTCACTTTCACCAAAGTTACCGTGAATCCATAGAGTTCGACAAATATTTATTATCGAAAAATTAACTGCAATTTAGGAAAACTAAAACTTACACAATGGATAATCTGAAAAAATCTTTGCGTGTTCGGACTTTCAGGTCTTTAATAATTACTATACTAACGAACACTAAGATCCACTAATATGAAACATGAGTAACCGTTACCCTTACAATTACACTTTCCTCAATTCCTATACAAATTATCAAAGGGTCACAGCGGTCCAGAGAAGCCGCCGCACACCTGCACACCGATACAACCCACAATAGACTAATAGGGTGCGGCGGCAGGCCAACGCACGTAAACGCAGAGGCAGCTACTCTGTTTGCATAAACAGATACCAAAAAGCAACTATAATTAATATTTCGTAGAAAAAAACACAAACAATATTACACAAAAGGAATAATCCGAAATAAGATGAATGCTAAAGTTATAGGAGCGAAAGTAGTATACCAAATGCCACTTAGAGCACGATTCACACAATTACGTTATAAAGAAAATAAATTAGCACAAAATTTAATACACTAGTTTTTCATTGACGAATTTTTGCCTTTTCATAAGCAGAAATGACCTACATAAAACGACCAACTCACTTTTAGATATAAATTTATTTATCTAATAAGCATAAGCGATTAACAGTATTATGTTTAGAAATAATTCCACTCTTCAAAGTATTTTTGAGGAATATGTAATTTATCAAAGTTTTGAAAATACCTACCATGAGGTTGATGTCTATCTTTGTTAATAAAGATAAAATTATTTGGTTCTTTGTATGTGTTAGAACAAAACTCTTTAAATTCATCAAAGGGCATGTCCTGAGATTTGATATCTGTGTAAATGTTCTTCATATCAGTTGAGTCTAAACCAAAAAGAATCAGGACGTTGGCATTTGTTCTAATTGTTTGTCTCGGTAATAAATAATAATTTTGTGATAAGTAAATCGAACTAAAGTTATTGTGTCTTCCTCTAGTACAAAAGCTATCAGCTGGACTTTGATCTCTTTCAGTTGCTATATCATCAAAAATGGAGAGATTTTTCTTTTTTGAATCTACGTCACTTGGGTCGGGAATGGTTGTTGTATCTTGAAAATATTCAATTTTAGATTTTGAGTTTCTTTTAATAGGTAAATTCTCAAGGAAATCGTCAATATCACCATTACGCTTTTCAAATAATTCAATTATTTCAGATTGGTTACAGCCTTTCTCAAAAGCATTTTTTAATAATTTAAATTCTGGTTGAAGTATTGATTTACTGTAGAGAAAAAAATGAATAAAATCGGCAAATTTTTCTAACAGAAGCTTTATTAATAAAGAAGTTTTACCACAGTTTGATCTCCCTACGATGAGACATCTCAAGCCAGGAGAAGGAAAAATGAAGTGATTCCTTTGATAATTTCTTTTACTATCTCTCCACGTTTACACCATTTTATGAAACTAATAAACTACAACGCATTTTCCAAAATTGATTTTCTGTTTGTAGCAATTGTAAAAATTGTTTTTAAATTTGCTACTTCATAAGAAATATCTCTGATTAATGTTTCAAGATGAATGATATGTGAGTGTAATTGATTTAAATCTTCCCTATTTAATTCGATATCAGTTTGAATTTGCTTAACATCTAATTGCAATTGATTTATGTGTGCAGTATTGAGAACAACTTCTCTTTGAATTTCAGTTATTATATTTTCCATTTTATTAAGTTTAATTCTTCAATGTGTTTTTCTTTTTTATTGGTTGTCTCGTTAGGCAATAAAGAGAGAATTAGCTACCTTTGGTGAAAAATATTTTTTCTCCATCATATACTGAACAGCTGTATATTTTAATATCTCTAGGGAATTTTTTACATCTAATTAGAAGAAGAGTTTTTTCAAATCCCAGTTGTAAATGAAGGAAATAAATCGTGTTTACAATTTTTTGAGCATCTATTACTTTATATGGAAAATTGTTTTTCATTCTGATTAATATAAATTTTCAGAATACTCTAAAATTAACATTGGAAAAAACACATTGAAATTTTAAAATATGTTGAGAAAATACTTCATTAAAAATGGAACCATTTGATGTATCACATCTATTTAATACTAAGCATACAAAAAGGCATAATCATTTTAAGAAAATTTCAGTAAAGACGACTTCAAGTAACAATTTTTGAGGTATTTGTAATATTTACATCATAAATTTAAGAAGACATGAGAAATGTATGAAACACAATAAAAACGTGAGTGAAGTATTAATCTCGGATCCATATTTTGATATAAATAAACATTTCTGTAATACATGTAATATAAATGTCTCTAATCTGAAAACCCATGAAAAATTTACTCGGCATATTAAAAACATATATAAAGAATTAATTTCCCATTCATATTTTGCGAAAAAGATATGTAAGATTTGTAAAGTAGAAGTAAAAAATCTACAACAACATTTGAAATCAAAAAAGCATTTTAGAAACGTTTATGGCTGTAAGTTCAAAGGAAAAAAATGTGCTATAAATGGAAAATGCCTGGAATATTTGTTCTCTGATATATCAGTTATAGATCCGACTGGTTTTATGAGGAATATGACACCGGTTGTGAGATCAATTTTGAGAGAGCAAAAGTTTGATAATATAAAAATACAATTAGCAATTTTAGTTAAATTTTATAAATACAAAGAAAAAATGAAAAAGCATATTCAACAGCATAGATTAATACAGGTAAATTTATCGGCATATCGAAAAACTTCACAAACATTGAGGATCTGTATAAGAAGCCGTTAGAAAGATTGAAGAATATACAAAAAACTCCTCTGGCTGGATAACAGAGAAATTATTAGATTTCAATGTAAAAATTATTGAATACAAACCTATCAAAGGTTCTAGTTAAATAGAACTACCTGAAAAGTTTCGAAAGTCAACCTATAAACTAATCAATATTAAACATACCGATTACAAATGCTTCATGTGGAGTGTTGCGAGATATTATTGCAGCGATGAGAAAAACGGTAACAGAATATCAAGAAGATTAAAAACCGAAGCTGAAAAGTTAAATTTCAGAGACATTACATTCCCAGTAAAACTTAAAGATATTGATAAATTTGAGAGAAACAATTATGTGTCAATAAATGTTTACAATTTTAATTACTTGAAAGAATTGTGTCCTCTGAGAATAACAAAGGTAAAAAATGAAGATGTTACATCACTATTATTATTAACAGATGAAAATAAAAGTTATTATGTTTTAATGAAGTCATTAGCTAGTCCATTTATGCGAACAAAAAACGGACATAAAAATCATGTGTGTCCATTTTGTTTATGGCCATTCACAAAAGAATGTTTATTAACAAACCCCATTTATGATTGCTCAGTTCACACTCCAACAAAGTATGTACTTGAAGGCGGTAAATTGAAATTTAAACATTACCAAAAAACAATTAAGCATCCTCTTGCAATTTATGCTTATTTCGAATCAACGTTGACAAAAAAAGATACGTGTCAACCAAATCAAAATTCAAGTTACACCATGAACATTCAGAAGCACAATCCCAATTCATTCTGTTGCTATACAAAATCTGAAGCAGATGAATACTCCCGTTTAGAAATATATAATGGTAAAGATGCTTCCCAAAAGTTTGTTGGATATTTAGAAAAAGAAACCAAGAGAATTTGTAGTCTGTTGAAAATAAATAAAAAAATGTATTTACCATCAGATAAATTCAAAAAATATAAAGAAGCCACAAGATGCTATGTATGTGGCGAAGAATTTACAAATGATAATTAAAAAGTTCGAGACAACAATCATTTGACAGGTCATTACCGAGGTCCAACACATTTAAAATGTAATTTAAAAATTAGGAATCCAAATTTTATACCGGTGTTTTTACATAATCTGCCTAATTACGATGCTCATTTGTTCGTGAAAGACTTGGGAAACATGTCCGGAAAGTTGAATGTTATTCCACAAACAGATGAAGAATACATTAGTTTTACACAAACAATAAAAGTTGATTCTTATGTACGTAAACATACAGAAAAAATTAAAGATATCACCAGAGACTTACGGTTCTTAGACAGCTACAGGTTTTTACCTTCGTCGCTAGATAAACTTTCGAAGAATTTATCTGAGCACAAAGAATTGTCGAAGTTCTTTCTCAATGAAGAACAATTAGAATTGATCAACAAAAAAGGCATTTATCCGTATGAATATGTAAATAGTTATGAAAAAATGAACTGCAATAGTTTACCAGCTAAAAGAGAGTTCAAAAGTAGATTAAATAATAAAAATATTTCAGAGGATGAATATCAGCATGCACTCAAAGTATGGAGAGCTTTCAATTGTAAAACATTCAAAGATTACCATAATTTAAATCTAAAAGTGGAAACATTATTATTAGCAGAAGTATTTGAACAATTTAGACTAACATGCATGAAAACTTATTTTCTAGATCCAGCACATTATCTTACAGCTCCAGGATTGTCTTTCGATTCTTTACTGACACATACAAAAATCAAATTGGACTTGTTTGAAGATCCTGATATGCTCCTATTCATCGAAAAAGGAATTAGAGGTGGGATTTCAACAATATCAACTCGATATGCATAGGCAAACAATCCATATATTCCAGAATCATTCGACAAAGGAAAACCAAATTGTTTTATCACATATATAGATGCAAATAATCTTTACGGCTGGGCTATGTGCCGATCATTACCAACTGGAAACTTTAAATGGACAGATCCAAAGTCTAAACTCAAAGCAGATAAAGGTTATTTATTAGAAGTTGATTTAAGTTATCCGAAAGAGTTACATGCTCTACATAATGATTTACCATTAGCTCCAGAAAATATCAAAGTAAACGATGTAAATAAATTAGTTCCACATCTTGGAAAACGAAAAAAATATGTTGTACATCTTAAATCTCTGACACAATATCTAGATCTAGGATTGAAGTTAGAGAAAATTCACAGAATATTAGAGTTTGACGAAAGTCCATGGATGAAATCATATATTGATATCAATGCAAAAATGCGTCAGCAAGCTAAATCTGAATTTGAAAAAGACTTTTACAAACTGATGAACAATTCAGGATTTGGCAAAACAATGGAAAATATTAGAAATAGAGTAGATGTGTGTTTAGTAAAGTCAGAGAAATAGTTATTCAAATTAGCAAATGAACCAAACTTTACCAGTTTTAAAATATTCTCAGATAATTTGATAGCATGTCATATGCAAAAACAAAGACTGAAAAATTTGATAAACCAATCTATGTAAGGCTATCTGTATAGATATAAGTAAAACATTAATGTATGATTTCCATTATAATCAAATTAAAAAGAAATATGGTAATAAGGCAAAGCTGTTGTTTACAGATACAGATTCATTATGTTATGATATCGAAACAAAAGATTTGTTCAAAGATATGGAAAGAAATAAAAACTTGTATGATACATCAACCTTTTCTAACGAACGCTTCCTATATTCAACTAAAAATATGAAAGTAATTGAGAAAATGAAAGACGAAACTTGTGGAATACCAATTGAAGAATTCGTCGGCCTCAGAGCAAAACTATATTGTTACAAAACGAAAAATTCAATAAGTAAGAAAGCAAAAGGTGTAAGTAAGAACATAACTGAGAACAACATTACCAAGTATGAATATAAAAGAGCATTGAATAATGAAACACAATACAAAACGATGTACAATATCCAAAGTGTTAACCACGAATTATATACTAAAGAAATAAATAAGATTGCATTAAACGGTGATGATGACAAGCGACATATATTACCAGATGGCATCAACACACTAGCATTAAATCACTATAAAATATATTAAATAAATAAAGTAAAAAAATGATTGTCTACAGCAATAACGACTTCTATAGCCAAGATTTATTATCTGTTGAAAATGAACAGTATTTGAGTGATTAAAAATCATTAGTTAATGAAGAAAAAACTGGGAAGGGCATTGTAAATACATTGCTGAGAAAACTTCCATAACCTGAAATGCATTTGAAATTACAATCTAATATTCAATCTGAACAAGTTCCAAACGGTTCATTCAACAACAAACATATCTACTCATTTTACGGTCCAGGAACTAATGTGCAGAAGCGAATTCAGGAAGGTTATCAAGGAGTTAACTCACTCGATCAGGCTTGTAAGAATCATGACATATTTTACTCACAACATTCAAAAACGAAAGACAGAAATTATGCTGATGATATTCTAGCGAAAAGAGCCGCTGAAATTGCAACTGATCCAAATGAATCAGAATACGTTCGACAAGATGCTAAATTAGTTAAAGCTATTTTGGCAGGGAAATCTTGGGCCGGATTTGGACTTTCAAAAAACCTATAAGCACGCTCACTGAGGTGGGCGACAAAATCTTGAATGACTTACATTATAATCCTAAGACCGGTTGTGCTGGAATGAATCAACTTGTTAAAAAGTCCGGCTCATCTTCAACTCATGTACGAAATTGGTTAGATAGTCAAAGAACACACACTCTACATAAACCAATAGAATATAATTTTAAAACGAGAAGGGTGAAGGTATCAAGAATTGATGATCAATGACAAGCTGATTTGGTTGACATGCAAAACTATAAAGATCAAGGAAAAAAATTCATTTTAACAGTTATTGACATTTTCAGTAAATATGCGTGGGCGATTCCAATAAGTAAGAAGACAGGTGAAGAAATCAAAACTTCTTTTCGAAAACTGTTTAATATACGAATTCCTTCCAAAGTTCAGATAGATAAAGGCTGAGAGTTTACAAATAAATCCACTGAAGAACTATTTAAGAAACTTAACATTCAGTGGTTTAGTTCAGAAAATGAAACAAAATCTCAAATTGTGGAACGCTTCAACAGGACGTTAAAAACGAAAGTGTAGAAATATTTTACACATATGAAAACTAAAAAATGGGTGAATATTTTATAAGATCTAATGCAAAATTACAATTATAGTTATCATAGAACAATAAAAATGACACCTAACCATGTATCATTGGAAAAGAACAGTAAAAAGGCTTATGATAACTTTTTTCCTCCAACCAAACCAACTTTCACATCCCCGAAACTCAAAATTGGGGATAGAGTGAGAATAAGCAGGAAACGAAAAGAGTTTCGGAAGGGTTATTTTCCAAATTTCACTAATGAGTTATTCATTGTATCCGAAATAATGTCTACTGAACCAATTACTTATATAACAAAAGAAATGAATGGTGAAGAAATAAAGGGAAGTTTTTATGAACAAGAACTATCAAAATATACTAGTGGAATTTTCTCAATTATGCAATTGAAAAAATTCTTTTTAGTAAAAGAAAACTTCTGGTTAAGTGGTAAGGTTATGACGAACTTTCATGGATCTGGGCAACTGAACTTAATGTCAGTTCAGAGTAAACTTACATTAAGTTAAAGTCTATTGAATTTTTCTCTTTAAAAAATGGCGTTGATTGAAATCAAAACTAAATCAGATTTACTAAACTTAACAAAGAGTTTGAAAAAGCAATTCACACATGATAAAATAATCGAACAAGATTTATACCACGATGCTAAAAAAGCTTACAAGCCATTGACTGAACCTTTTTCTACAATTGATGACGAAACTAAACCAACTAGGTTGGCAATAAAAGATATACCTCATGAAAAACTTGAATCTTTTGAAGGAAAACCTGTTGAGAAACTAGCTTTACCCTCTTCTGAATCCAAAACTGTAGTTGGCCCTATCGCATTGAATTCCTTGCAATTTGCATGGAAACCTGGAAATGAGTATGACAAAGCTTATGGCATTCGATGGGATGGAAGTAAAGTTATGCTAGGAAATAAAAAGGTAGGTATTCTGGGTAATGATTTGAAAATTGGAGACAAAGTATTCGAAGGCAGAACTGGATTATGGGAACTATTAACAATGCAAAATCCTAATTATTTCAAGGATGAAGGTAAAATAAATTATTATGAGATGTTGGATTCAACTGATGCTTATTTGAGGGAAGATGGTACCATACAAGCAAATAGGGGAGAGAAATATGCTAAATTTATCAAACCCTTTTCTCAAATAGTTCAACGCAAAAAAGCTCATGCTGCAGTTGAAACAATTAGATCAGCAAGTCAAGCAAGTCGTGAATCAAGTCGTGAATCAAGCCCTGAACCAAGTCCTTTAACAAACCCAAGAGGAGTAGAATCCTCAATTTTGAGTCGACACCAAAGTCCTTCAACAAACCAGAGACCATTTTTCGACCCTTCACGAAAGTCTACTTTTAGAACAACTCCTACTCCTAGACCTTCTCATACATCTTCTATACCTTCTCGTCATCCTCCCAGAGAGGATTCAGACGTTTCAGGATCAGGTATTATTGTATTACCATCTAACATCAATGATCTTGTAAAAAGACACCAGTTATTGGGCGGCTCGTTTAACGTTGGAAATACAGGTGTTTTTAATAAACTGCAAATACTCACACATGAACTTTTAAAGCGAGGTCTATTAAATACTGCTGAAGTAAAGATGTTTGATGAGTTATTGTTTAAAAATGGAATCTCAAAGCAATGAATTAGTGAAAGAAAAAGTGACATTATGTTACATCTCGGGATGTGCCGTGTGAAGTGAGCACAGCCCGTTGTCTTTGTCTCGCTGGGTCTTGGAGCCGGAAGAGCCATAAACGGTCGGAACTCTGACCGACGGAAGTCCTTTATGGTGTCTTGCCTTTACGAACGTTATGAGCTCCGGAAAGTCCTTGTTTGACTTCCGGGCATTGCTAGTTTTAAGGAAAGTCTGTCACCGACGGAATCAGTACA
>JACJUY010002058.1:96543-111523 GCA_014220935.1 Platorchestia sp. MABIK
TTAGTTATAAAGACGTCAGTTTTAATCATAAGTTTCTCATTGTGGAAGATGATAGAATCAACTTGCATGGCCGAGATATTTGTTCTAAACTAAACGTAAATGTTGTCATTCCTGATAAATACGACACTATAAACAAAACGGATTGCCATAGGTTGCCGAGAAGCTTGTCTTTGAAATATGATTCGTACCTATCATCTGATTCACAGTCAAACGTTAAAGATACCGTTCATCTTGATGTGTTGCCTAATGCAGTTCCTGTATTTTGTAAAGCACGCCCTCTTCCTGTAAGACTAAAAGACTCTGTCAAAACCGAGCTGGAGCGCTTGCAGAGTATGGGTAAAATTTCTAAAGTGTATGAAAGCCAATGGGCATCTCCCACCGTAAATGTGCTAAAGTCTGATGGCAGTGTGAGAATCTGTGGAGATTGTTCAGCCTCCATTAACAATTTTCTGAATCCTGTTCAATCTGTACTACCTGTCATTGATGATGTAATTTCTCAAGTCGGAGACGCGAAGTTTTTCTCCAAAATTGATTTGTCAAATGCATTTCTGCAAATTCCGTTGGACAAAGAATCAAAGAAGTTCACGACCATTAACACCTCGGAAGGTCTATTTATGTACAATTACTTACTTTTTGGAATGCGGGCAAGCCCTGGCATTTTTCAAGCGTTCATGAATAGGACTCTTTCTGGCATCGATAACATCATTGTGTACCAGGATGATCTACTAATTTTGACCTCTTCCTATGATGCTCATTTGGAAGTTCTTGGCAAAGTGTTGTCTGTCCTCAAAAATGCTGGAATTCGCTTAAATCTTTCTAAATATGCCTTTTAGTCCAGCAATAGAAATATTTTAAATATTTTAGTCCAGCAATAGAATTGAACAAAACTAAAATACACGAAATGGCACTGGTTGGGTTAGACATGTATCATTCTATTCTTAACATTGATGAGATTAATAATAAATTTTATTATGACTTAAATGGTGTTGAAAGTGTAATTACACTTCCAACAGATTGTTATGAAATAGAAAGCATAAACGAATTCATTCAAAAAACATTAGCAGGTTTTGTTGAAATCAAGGCTTATACTAATACTTTGAAATACGTCATAGTTCTCCCTTCATCTGCGTTAAAAGTATTTTTCAGTAAAGAAAATTTTTTAAATACAATGTTAGGATTTGGAGAAATTATCTTAAAAGGTGTTGGAGAACATGAAAGTATATATATAGTGAACACAATGTCTGTTAACGCAATACTCGTTGATTGTAGCACAATTAACGGCTCATACCTCAACGGTTCTTTACATAATATTTTCTGTTCCTTTTTCCCAAACGTCCCACCAGGATATAAAATTGTAGAAAATCCAAATAAACCAATTTATCTACCGATATATCAACCTTTACTCTATGATTTGAGAATTTGGCTTACTGATCAAAATGGACACACTCTGAATACTAGAGGTGAAGGAGTAACTGTCCGATTACACCTAAGATCTAGAAATTAAAATAATTTGAAAAAATTATGTTTAAAAAATGGATTCTTTGAAATGGAATGAAAATATCAAAGTTGATGAATCAATTGAGAAAATTGAAACGCATAACTATGAACCACAAATATGTACTGATCTGAATCGTGAACATAACGATATCAAGATCATTATCCAGAATCAAGATCAGTTTGTATTACCTAACAAAAGTTTTATTTGTATAGAAGGGTCCTTGAATAAAAAAGATGGAAGTGATTATAATTTTAAAAACGAAAAAATAACAATCAACAATGGATTAATGCATTTGTTTGATAGAGTTTCTTACAAAATTGGAGATGAAGAAATTGAAGGTTATAGTTACCCTTTAATTACAACAACTCTAAAAGGATTAATTAGCTGTCCGCAAAATTCAAAAGAAAACATGACATTTTTCTGGAGCGTTGATAGTTAGAAGAATGAAAAATCAAACGAAGGATTTAGCGATCGAAATGACTACTTAAATTCAGCTAATGGGAAATTCAGCGCTGCTATCCCACTCGAACATGTGTTTGGATTTTGGGAAAATTATATGAAAGTAATTTATGGAGTGAAAAATGCTCTGACTTTGAGAAGAGGTGGTAATTCTAATGCTATAATCAAATCGGATGAGAAAGATGCAAACCAACAACATAAAGTAGTTGATGGTAAAATTACTATTACAAAATTAATTTGGAAAATGTCGGCTCACAAACTGTCTGATGAGCATAAAATTAAGCTATATCGTCATATTAAGGATGAAATAACATCACATATTCCTTATTTGAACAATTGGAACTAACGATTGTAAACTCCCAATAGAAATTCTTCGATTGGACTTTAACTCCAAATTCAGGATCTCAAAGACCTCGATATATAATTTTAGCATTCCAAACTAAGAAAGCTAATTCACAAGTTGTAAACAATGCAATTTTCGATCACTGTAACTTGACGATTGCATGTGTTCAGCTGAATAATGAACGAAACCCTGATCACAATTTACAGATCGATTTCGATTCTAACAATTATGCTACAGCTTATAAGATGTTAGTAGATTATGTTCCTCGTGAAAATTGTTCTATCGAATCCAGACACTTTAAATATTTGTATCCCATCTATGTGTTTGATATCAGCAGACAAAATGAACGTATCAAAGGAACTACAATTGATTATAAAATTAAACCAGAGTTTAAAAGTAATATTCCTGATGATACACATGCATATGCTCTGATTCTATCTGACAGAGTAATTCGATTACAATCTGACGGTGATAAAATGAGTTTAAACTACTAGAAATTAACAGATATTCACATGGTAATGTTTAAAAAATGTATTGTGTAAAGTGTAAGAAGAAAACTGATACTGATAATCCTCAATATTTAATTACAAAGAACAATAAGATACTGGTCAAAGGTATGTGTATGATTTGTAAAAAGACAAAGACTTCTTTTGTATCTAAAGATACTGCGAAGAAAGGGGGTTTTATATTTAAAATTCCTGCTTTATTAGCAGGTCGTGGGGTTGCTGGCTCTTTGGCTGGAGGTGCTGCTGCAATAGCATCCGCAGTTAATAAGAAAAAAGCTGATGATATACTTTCGTCAGAAACTAAAAGGCATAGTGAAGCAATGGAAAGTAAAAAAGGTTCAGGTATAAGATTAACTCCGAGGAAAAAAACCGTGTGGAAAGGGTCTTTATTTGAAACCACAAAAAAAAAATACCATCAAACCATTATGTAAACATGATTTGGAATACTACGTAAATATATTGAAAATTCCGAATGTTCGAGGTATTTACATGAGAGATCCTTTACCTGAACACCCTCTAGAAACTGAATGCGGAATCCTAAATTTAGACACTGAAAAAGGATTAGGAACGCATTGGACTTGTTGGTATAAGAAAGGTAATATATGATATTACTTTAACAGTTATGGTTTAATTTATCCAATTGAATTTAAAAACTATTTAACAGATTGTTTTGATATTGTTTTCTCCACTTGCAAAATCCAGAAAATGGGTTATGTAATTTGTGGACATTTATGTCTACAAATGTTGAAGCGTTTAGAAAACGAAAGCTTTCATACAATTCTTTTAGATCTTTATAAAAGCTGAAATAATTTTTAGAAAATAAACCATACTTAATTTTCTTTCTTTAAAAAATGTCTTGTGAAAATACTTATGCAGCAAAGTTGGTATTTTTCCCTTCCTGTAAAGAAAATCATGATCAAGAAAATAATGAAAATAATTCTGAAGGACTTTTGCAAAATGTAGAGCAAATAAAAAGCTTACTTGAAGATTGTAATATAGAGTCATTAAAAGATACAATTGAAGCTCTCAAAAATGAAAGAACTGAATTGTAATCAATTATTAACGAGTATGATGAGAAACATGTAACACTGAAAACAGATTTACAACTTAAATTTTCTGATGTAGACTCAATCGTTAAATTCTTAGAGTCATTAATTTATGAATTATCTGAAAAGTTCGGTGCTCATGAACCAAAAATCGTTTCGAATGATGAAAGACCATCAAGTATAGACTCAACGTTGATAAAGAAAATCGATGAAATTGATGCTAAATTTGAAAACATTGATTTAAATATAATCAACATAGCAGACGTAAAAATTCCTGAGATTGGTGACAAATTGAAGAGCTTAGAGTCAGGTATGGAAACTAGAATTGATGAAAAGCTGTTAATTGAAGAGTCAGCATTAATTAAACGATCAGATTAAAGAAGTTGAAGCAAAATTTGAAGTTGTGGACTCGAACATAACCAATTTGATTGATGTTAAAATTCCCGAGATTCAAGAAAATTTCAAGAATCGAGAGTCAGTTATAGAAAATCAAATAGATGAAAAACTGAAGACTTTAGAAACTAAAATTACTGACCAAATTGATTTAAAGAACAAATTAATAAGTAATAAAGTTGAAGAAAAAGAAATTAGTATAATTAATGTTGTGAATGAAAAAGAAATGAGCTTGCAGACATCACTTAATGATTAAATTGAAGAAAAGCTGAAGAATTTAGAATCAACACTGAACAGTACTTTTGAAGAAAAAAGTAAAAGCTTAGAGGCACGACTAACTGACTTAAGCGATAGAAACCTGATTGTTATGGAAAGAACAATAGCCTTAGCACCCTCATTTGTAGAAGTTGACAATTAGCTAAAAAATTTAGAGTCAACCATAAACTCATCCAGCGAAGAAAAATTCCATGATCTTAACAAAATTATTATGGAATATCGAGCAGAGTCAGTCCCATTAAAAAAAATAGATGAACTGGCTAAGAACTTGAGTGATGTAGAAAGTCTTTTCCAGGAGTTTTCACGAGATATTTTCATTTCTAATCAGAATGAAATCAGTCAGTTCAAATTACTGCTTCAGAATGAAACCGATAAAAATATAAAATTAAACCAGGAAGTGGAAAATTAGAGTGAACGAGTAAACAATTTGATATCTATGAGAGTTCGAAAAAATTTAGAGAATTGAAAATTCTATGTGTAAAAAATGATGGGCGTAAATATTTTTGGACTACAAGGAAAAAATCATTTTTATCTTCACAACCACTGCCTCCTGGTATAGGTTTTAAATATCTTGATGAAGATCAAAATTTCGATTTATATAATAGAAGACTCGCAAATATTTCTTTTCCAATCGAAGAATTTGACGCAACGAATAAAAAATATGTTGATGAAGTATTGGAAAATTTGAGGCTTCATTTTAGAAAATATTTAGAGGTAAGAGAAAATCTTATCAACGAAAATTATCAGTTTAGAAGTGATTCTATTCAAGCATCTCTAGATGAGGATACTACAGGTTTTCAAGAAAACGTCAGTGAATTTACACAAAATCTCGATGATCATACTAGAATATCTGAGGAAAAAATAGAGGTCATTCGGATGGGTACTTTACAACACATTGACTTCTTAAAAAATGAAATTAAGAGGTTAGAAGAACAGGTAATAAAAAGTATGAAATTAGACTACGCAAATCTCGAGAGAGTATTCAACGACATGAGTTCATACATTGAAACGTTCAGAAATAATCTCTATCAACAGGATAAAGAAACGATCATAAATCCAAATGAAATAGAAAATTTGAAACAGTTATCACAGAAATTGGTAGATGATGATGTTGATATTGAAAACAGATTAAAAATGTTAGAGAATACTTTGAGACGAGAAACCGTTGAGCTGTTGAACTAAAAAAGATGGTGATCAAGAATTATTTTAGTTTGGTATCAAAAACAAGAATCAACATTGGATCCTACAAATTCACTTACAGTGTCAAAATGCCTAATAATGTAGTTCTTCATAGTGTTTGACTCTCTCTCCAGTTGCTTCGCGACGTATCTCCCCAATAGGTGTATGACGTAGCTCCTCAATCGTTGTGTGACGTTGCTCCTCAAAAGGTACGTGACGTATCTCCCCAATAGGCGTATGACGTAGCTCCTCAAAAGGTACGTGACGTATCTCCCCAATAGGCGTGTGACGTAAGAACTGAATTAATTTAATTATCAGAAAAGCATGATTCTTTTGAACGACAAATCAGCTTTATTTCATCACTACAAATGGTGCACTCTTTTATTTTTGCAATGTTTTTCTCAGTGAAATTAAAAGGTAATTCAAGTTTTATAGCGGATGGATACTCTTTCAGAAATTTATTTAATGTTAAATAATTTTCAATAGTTCCAACTGACACTTTAAACATTACACTGACATAGTCTTTGTTTATATTAGGTTGACGCAAAAGCCGAGAATAAAGTTCACTCTTCATATAACATGGTATAAGTAACATTGACTTCACTTTTTTTTCAGATGCTGTAAGCATTCTGTTTACACTCACGATTTCCTCTTCATTCACTGTCAGGTTTGGCTTTTGCAGCTTTGTATACACATCAAAGTTTTCTGTCATATTAACGTTGAAATCAGCAGAGGTTGTGGTTTTCAGTTTATGCAGAGCATCATTAATTCCTATAAGTGTTTGGTCAATAGAAACACGCTTTTTATTTTTCATTCTCTTCTCGTGTGAGCTATCATATTTCTCTTTAATTGAGTATAACAAACATGTTATTTTACACAGCTCATTCTTACTTAACTCAAACAATGAATCAATAATACTATCTTTGCATTTAAAATGTTGTAGAAGGTTAGCCAGGTCAGGGTAGTTAAAATCTTTATCATTCATATTTCACTTGTGAAACATCAACACCTCCTGGAAAGAGAAAGTGCTTTAAAGTTTTTCCAAAAATTTGACATCATTGAATAAATATTACATAACATCGAGCTGGAGGTCGCTGGGTTCGACACTGACTACAAGGCTCGCTTCGGGAAATTCTGCTCATGGGAGAGTGAAGCAAACCCCAAGCTGCGGTCCTACTTCGCCATTTCCCGGTGTATCTCACCTGACCTCTACTTCTATTGAGAGCGACGACTTCCCAAAAGAATCTCACGAAATGGTGATATGTTAGCTGTTGTTTTGCGACGGGGATATGACGGAAATTCTACAGGCTACCGGTAAATTGGTAAATGTTTCAGGCGATTTGACTGCCTTACCCAGAATCGAAATTACGCTAGAGGGTAAAAAGTGTCAAGCGTTATTGGATACTGGAGCTTGCAGATCTTTAATGTCTAGCGAATTTGTCGATAGCCTTAATTTAGTAGGTCGTGCAACTTCAGAGACGTTGATTCCGTTGATGAAAATTTTAAATCTGAGAGCGAACTTGATCTAGAGTTTTCCAAACCCGATGTTCCATTTTCAATCAGTCGGGTAATTGTTGTGCAAAAATCTAATTCTATGACTATTCCAATAATTTTGGGTGTGAACTTTTTTGCTAGTAATTGCCTTGAATTCGATGTTCGGTCGAGAACTTTAGAGAAAACAAATAGCGAGGTAAAATGTAAAATAACATTCAGTGAAGGTGGTGTCCCTTGCAGGATAAATTTTACAAATATTTTCTGCCGTGCAGCTTGTAACCTAACTATTTCAGGTGATTCTAAAGTGGAACTCACCATTGACTGTTCTGGTCCAATCAGAAACCGTAACTCAACCTTCATGGTTGAGAGTAAACTTCCCAGTAAACCTGTAGACAAGGCGGAAATCAGAGATTGTCTCATTGATGGGCTTCGTCCTAATATTCCCGTTTCTCCTCTGGTAGATTCTATTACAATCAAAAAAGGAACTGCTCTCGGAGTCATGTCTTCCACAGACGTAGAAAGTCTCGATCTTCCTAACCCTGTGCGATGGGAGAAGGCTGCAGTAAGGGAGAATGTAGGCTTGTCGTTTTTGAATTCGGCCGAAAGGGACAAGGTTTATCTCATGATGGAGAGTGTTGTCGACGTGTTTAGCTCTGGAGAATACGATGTGTGTGTTACCCAGTCGATAAAACACACCATCGAGCTCACGGATCGCACTCCTATCTACGAGAGACCGCGAAGATTTCCTAAGCCTATTCAAGATGAGACAAATAAACAATGTGAAGAACTCCATTCATTAGGTACTCGTACTATTGAACCTAGTGTATCTCCTTGGGCTTTCCCGGTTGTGCCGGTTAGAAAGAAAGACGGTAGTATCAGGATGTGTGTTGACTATCGCAAATTGAATAAGGTTATGAAAGCCGATAAGTATTGATTTATTTAGTAGGTCAAGCTTCAAGCTCAGAAGCTTCCACCGCTTAAAAGTAGTAATTATCTCAAAATCATGCTTGGTGTGCCGGTGGTAATAACTAACAATGATTGCCGCTCAACTTGCTATCTGAGCGGCAATCAGAAAGTGAGACGGTATAATTACAGCTCAGTGGAAACCGAGCGCGCATTCGAGCAACCGCGTCCATAGCTAGGATGTGAGAAGGTCACGAGAAAGCGAGAGTGACCGTGACTCCTGTACACAGAGCTTGCGTCCATTTTTGTACGGAGTAGAATTTATAATTCAAACTGACCCTCAAGCTCTTGCGTACCTACACAATATGAAGCTGGTTAGCAGCCGTTTAGCTAGAACCGTGGAGGATTTGGAGCATTCTTTTGAGATGAGATACACTCCTGGTCGACTGAACGTCGCTGCTGATAGGCTTTCTCGTCTTGGTGCTTTCCCCAATGAGGTGGAATTCAAAAGAGACTCGCAACCAACCCTACCTCCGGGGCTGGTTGTAGAATCATACGCTCCAGGAGGTGGAGATTCGTTGTTTTATAGTTTATACCAGTCGTTGGGGGAGAAGGCCAATAAAAAACTTTTTCCTTGTGACCAATTTGAATTAAGGAAGGTTGTGATAGAAGAGATTCTACAGAACCCTACCGATTACAATGTTGACCTAACCACAGAGGTGCGTCGTTCGTTAAAATAAATGAAATGCCAGGTCAGTTACTTTGTCTGGAAGCTTTGGTGGCAACCAGTAAGCTTTTTGATGTTGTTATATGCGTGTATTACTGGGACTCCGCTCCAGTGGTGTACAGGCATGGTGGGGTGACAGAGGAAGCCTCTATTGTTAACCTGCAGTGCTTATCAGTTGTTCACTATAATCCTCTCGTCGAGCTTAAATCCTTCAACGGCTACCCGCGAGAAACTTGTTGTGCAGCTGCCATAGCTTCGCCGGACGGAATAGCCCATGTAGCAAGAAATTAATCTGGTCAATATTGAGTTGATAATCATTTATTGACGTGATGTTGGAATCTTGGATTACCATAATAGACTAATAACAAGACAATATCGAAAAAAGATATATTCATTTATGATAAAAACTTGTAATTGGGACAATGTAGTAAATAGTTTTATGTCTAATATTAAACTAACAGTATATATATATATATACATATATGTACGATATTCATATAAGTGGAAACCATCTCATAATAATTAAAAATCTCGCAATTCAATATAATTTGTTAAAATATAAATTGTTATTGCCCAAACATTGGGTTGATATCGCACGCCAATTAAACGGAGTAATTTGTATAAAATGTACTATTTAAGTTAATGAATAGTTATTCTAGTCATTATTGAGTGCAGATATATTTGACAGATATCAAGAAATGTGAATACGTTAATATAATTTGTCTATTCAGAATTACTGTAATCAAAGGTTCACAGTTCTTGCTTTTTTTAGTCGTCCAATGAGTTTCGAAGGTCTAGTTTTTTCGAAAAAATTTGCTCAAATCGTTTGTTAAATGTTACTATAGCAATAAATGTCTATATATTGAACATTTACGCATACTTGACACAAAACAACTCGTATCGAAAAGGGTAAAAGCATTTTTCAGCCATTTCATGCTCGATGTAACCCATTTGAAACGAGTAATGATCGACTGCCTGTTCGTTGAACGGCCGCTCGATAACGTCGACGCTTACGCTCTATGGATGTAGTTGTTGGCTTGAATTCAGCGTGTGTATTGGAGTTCGTGTTTTACTGTTAAACGTTATTTTTTGATGAAAACTCTAATTGAGGCTAGAAAACATTTCTGTACTTTTTAAGTGACGTAACAACAAAAATGCCCCGGAAAAACTACCATCATTTGAAAAAGTCTCATGGGAAATTTCTGGAGACGATTGACAGTGTTGAAAGTGGAAGTGGTCATAGTAGTTATAAAACAATCAACGTCGTCGATTCTAATGAAAATTGTGAATTGAATGATAATTTTGTGGAAAAAAGTGATGACTTCGGTGAGAGTGAAAATTTGGATTTAACAAATACACTAGAATCTGGACAATCATTGAAGGCGACTATTAGCGTTGAAGAACAGAAATGTCCTGCTGCATTAGGTATAGATTCTTCTAATTTTGAATGTGCATCTGTTTCATCAGTATCTCCTACCAATTTATCTACATCCTCTCTTCCTCGTACTGACTCTCCTTCACTTGTACAGGAAAGTTTGATGAAAGCCTCAAAATTTGGTATAATAAATACGATATCCCCCTGAATAGCTTCAGAGCACTATTAACCATTTGAAGCCTCACCATCCTTCACTTCCTAGTGATCCCAGAACACTATTAAAGACAAAAACTGGTCACATAGAAGATATGGAGGGAGGCCAATTTATCTGTTATGGCATTGAAAATCATATAAAGGAAAATTGGCAGATTGATATGTCTGAATCGTGTGATGTTATTAAACTTGATGTTGATGTTGCTCAGGTTTACAAATCTCGAAACACATAATTTTGGCCAATACTGGTTTCCTGTAATAATTCTCAATTGTATTCTCATCATTCAACATGTCCATTTATTGCTGCTATCTATTATGGTGACAGAAAACCTGAGGTATCACTGTTTCTTGAAAAATTTTGCAGGGAACTTTTATTTCTCATGCAATATGGAATCCAAATCCACGATAAGACTGTAAATGTTGAGCTTCGCTCAAGTATTGCTGATGCACATGCCAAAGCATTTCTGAAGCAGACCAAAACTCACAGAGGCTTTTATGCTTGTGACAGATGCTGTGTAAAAGGAA
Source organism: Platorchestia sp. MABIK (assembly GCA_014220935.1). NCBI lineage: Eukaryota > Metazoa > Arthropoda > Malacostraca > Amphipoda > Talitridae > Platorchestia > Platorchestia sp. MABIK. The sequence continues at coordinate 107,481 of JACJUY010002058.1, forward strand.
GATATTAATTTAGATCTGTTTCATATGATGCTACTAATGCTGTTCTACGAACTTATTCCACATTTAGGGATAAAACTCAACTTGAACATCACAAAGGAACAAGTCCTTTTGTTTCGTTAAACATAAACATGATTGATGCGTTTATTATTGACTCTATGCATTCAACATTACTTGGCATTGTTCGCAAGTTAGTTAACATTTATTTACACAAAGTTCCTCGTACTATTTCTTCTGCTCAAAAAGCTCTCATGGAAGACCGAGTTATTGTTATTAGAAGTATTTCCCATGTGATTTTAATAGGAAACCAAGATCATTTCAAGAATTTGATAGATTCAAGGCTACAGAATGCCGACATATTGTCATGTACACTGGTATCTTGATCTTCAACGATGTTTTGAGAGATGACATGAACGATAATTTCATCACTCTGATGTATATTTTGAGTATTCTCTGTGATAAATATTTAATTTTGGATCAAGAAATGTTGAACTATGCTAGAAAACTTTGTATTACATTTTTTAAACAATATAAAAAATAGTTAATAATATGAGTATTACTTTCAATGTTCATTCTATTATTCATCTTGTTGATGATGTGTCAAGATTAGGAGTTCTGGACTCTTTTTCAGCCTTCCCTTATGAGAGCTGCTTGGGTAAAATTCGAAGAAAAATTTGGTCATCTAATGCTCCGCTTCATCAATAAAGCCGGAGGATAAGTGAAGGGTATAAGTTCAAAAAAGATTCAGCAGTGAACAAAACTTTGTTCAGTATTGACAACCATAAAATTATCCCAAATCTGAAGAAAGACTCATGCGTTATTTTGCATGACAAAACCATAGTATCTGTTGAAGAGATAGGCCTCCATGATTTGAAAGTATGCAAATACAAGAAACTCAAATCTGCCATAAAATATCCATTTGATTCCTCCCTCCTAAATATATACATAGGTAGAGATACTAATAAAAGATCAGTGATCTCTAAGAAAGATGTTGAAAAAAATGTGTAACATTACCATATAAAAAACAGTACTTAATATTGCCAATAGTGTAGCTATAGGCGTTTTCAAACAGCAAATTCTATTTGAATTGTATTCATACATATTGTGAAAATTCTGCTGAATAAATGCACGCAACCTCCATATCCCCCATGCAATTAGTCTGAAAGATACAAGCAGTGTAGAAAGCGCAAGGCTACTGCACGCAATACTAATTTCTCATGCATATGCTAATAAATGGTAATTTAGTGAATTTTGAATTTCTTATGTTATTTTAAACGTCTTACTAACTCGTATAAAGATTTGTACTTGATACGGCAGTTTCTTAGCTATATAATTTGTATTAGAGCAGAGAGAAAACTTTGTTTTTCTCCAAAACTGAAGTCGTGAAATTGGTATTGTAGAATCTTGCACTAAATTAAATTGATTTTAGTATCAAATCTTGAAATTTACAGGATAGTATTTTGCAAAATTTTGTTGACAGCTATTGTCTGTTTCGTAGAACTAATTTATCGGAATGCAGTTTTCTTATGTCAGTTACCAAAGGATTGTAACAAACACAGTTGATTCATGATACCTATCAGTAATACGAAAAAAGGAAACAAATTTCTTTGGAAGATGCACAACATTATCTAGTAAAAGCAAGAGAGTTAATTGAAATTATTATAAAATGTTTACATTTCAACTCTATGTAGTTTCTACTGTATTATGGGTCTCTAAAGCAATGGAAATTTTCCCCTGGTAGTCATTTAAATTTAATAATGGAAAGAAATTGTGGGCATTCTTTTTCTGTGTCAAGAAGAGGAGACTAATTGTATGGGAGGCAATGGAGTTTGCTTGTATTCATGTGCATATTTGGCTTTTTCTTGCATATATTAAATTTATTTTGTACATAGGATGGAAAACTAAAAACTATAAATACTGATCTGTGTAATAAGGGCATTGAATCATGAATGTATTCAATTGTAATTTTTGAAGAGGATGATTCTGTGGTCGGTGTACCTTCCAGTTGGCTAACACATGTTGATGGTGCAACATTTTGTCGTTGGCCTGAAAAGACCCCTCAGAGTGGGATGACCCACCTTATCAAAAAGTGCTATCCACCATTGTCATCTTGGAACTTTGTGAAGTGCAAATTGAAGTCTAAAGCGGCCCATAAACGATCAATTTAATTGTCAATATCATTGACTCAATATATTGATGAAATTTTTTTTGCCCACTAAAGCGGCCCATAGACGATCAATTTTGTTGTCAATATAATTGCCAATGATGAATATTGACAATTATATTGATCGTCTGTGGGCTTGATTGACAACCGTCAATTAATTGACTCAATGTATTGACGCAATACAATCAGTTTGAGCCCATAGACGATCAATATAATTGTCAATATCATTGACTCAATTTATTGATGAGATTTTTTGTTGCCCACACACGGCGTCAATCTTTTTATCAATGGAATTGATGAAAATCAGTCATTTGCTCTGCGGACGCCGTACGTGATGGACGACGAAGAAATTACCATTGTAGCGCTAGCCTTCGCACTTTCAACTCCAAGAAAATCCCCGCGTAAACGCAAGACATGGGCCAAAAACTGGCTCAGGGAACGTGGCAGAATATTCGGAACCGACACATTGCTCAAAGAATTACGTGCAAATGAGCCAGAAGATTTCAAGGCCCATCTTCGAATGGACGCTACATGGACATATGGACAAATCGTTAAGAGAAGCGTCTGGGTTCTTTTCTCTGAATTTTTCGAGATGTTTTTCGTAAGCTGCATTTTTTTTATTCCGGTTGCTATAATCGTTCGATTTAATCTTCCACAGCATTGGAAATGATTTATAAACCTCAATCACCTCCAATAAAAATTGTCTTTCCACTTCTTTAGGATCCTTTGTAGCCATGTTTGATAGAATGAAAGGTAATCAAGATCAATTATGATCAATTATCGATTTGATAATATCACGTACACCTGTATCCACGTCTCGACACCTACTGGAGCAGGGTTGGCATCAGGGGTAACACTTTTCTTCGACTAAAATAATCTAGTTTGACCTCAAAAAATATCTAGAGTAATCTACATTTTAAAAAAATATGTAGAAATGTATCTAAACATAAAATTAATTTAATTCAACACTAAATTAGTCAAACAACAGCACAAATGAATATTTATAACATAAATAACCTAGTATTGGGTCATTTATTCTAATTTAAATAACTTGGTATGTTAATATTAATCCTAAGTAAGGCTTAGTATCCAAATTTCCTTAATTTTTCAATTGAGAGGATCAGCATTACAAGTAGGCAGGACTAATTTATTGAAAACTGCAAGTAATACCAATAATTATAGCAAGTCATCCAAAAATTTACTTGATCTACTTTTTTAAATTCAAAAAACTTATTAGTTCTTTGTATCTCTGTTTAGATTGTTTCAAAAAAGAAATACGGCGATATTTTTTTTTCAGAATACATTTCGAAAAACACAGCAGCAGTAAAGCATATTTCACTTTGCCATGCAATCTCAAAATGTGTTCTTGATTCCAGCCATTGATCAACAATTTTTTCTACAACAGACTGGACGGACAACCGTCGAATTTTTCAGTCGGAAGAAATTATGGGGTGTAAACTTTCATAAAGCGATTCTTAAAGTTGATTGTATTGACATCGTCTAAATTGATGATATTGCAAACCAATTTTAAGTTTCTACAATAAAAAAAATCCACGTTGGTTGGTAAACATTCAGTAGAATCGTAGGACATAGCAAGTTGGAGTGGCATACACATATCATCATTGTCAAATATGAATTTTCGTATTTGAATTTGGCATAAACTCAATTATTGATGCCAACCATGGCACTTGCATTGTCAGGCCCTTTAGCAATGCAATTATCAATGCTCAGATACTTACTGACCAACAATTGTTTTAATGCTGTCACAATTCTATCTGCATCACATTTTACTAATTCTGCAATTCCTAAGTTGATTTCACTTTATTAGAGATATCGCTGTAGTATACGTATAACTGATGCCCCAAGTAGTTTCATGATTTAA
>JACJUY010002059.1:0-11074 GCA_014220935.1 Platorchestia sp. MABIK
TCGGTAAAATGTTCATTCACGTACCGTTATAATTAAATGATATTTCATCTGTTTCATGACCTTTTTAAAAAATTACTGTTATAAGAGGTGAAGTGTTATAAAAAAATTGCATTTTCATATTTCTTACGAATAATTGAAATGTATTCGAGCAGTAAAGTAGATTTCCCAATTCTTCAACTTCCGACCTAACCAAACCAACCGTTAACCACCGCGGAAATGCGATGAGCGTGCTAATGGAAGCTAAATGAAGGTACGGTCCTGTTAATGTTTGCTATTTTAAAAATTGCTCACTATAATTTACTTTAAATTTGAATTTAATATTTAACTTCAGTTTAACCCATCGTAGGAAACGTGTTAACTAGTTGGTAATATTATCTGTAAGTGGGAACCTAAGTTTTATTAGGATGGCGAAAATAAAAGACAGATCCCAGCGTAGATCAGGTTACAAGACGCAGTGTTCGCCTTCAGAGGCAAAACCGCCAATTCGCTTGTTTTCTCTGGACTTCTTGTGCGTGCTGTTGCCGTCCTCCCAGTCTCACGTTGACCATCAATCAACACTCGAGATTACATCCGCTCCCCGGCGTTGGTGCCGATGCTCGCATACGCCGCCGTGCGTCTCATTATTTCCTGTGCACGGGCTTCTTTTGTTCCGCTGAATTTGTTCTCACACAATGTGATAGGCGGCAGTCAATGTGTTTGGTGTCAAAATCGTGTTTGGTGGCACAAAATGCATGGACGCACACTGTGTGGTGACGCATTTTACGTTTCGTACTGCATAATTTATGCAGTGGCACACTGCGACAAGCGACATATAATGTGCTTGGGGGACTACCAATTACTCGTTGCTTAAAAATATATTAATGCACACTGCGTTCGATACCGCAGAATGTATGTGTTGCGCACGATGCGCTGATTGCTACTTGTTAAAACGGAATGTGTGAAGTGGAGCAACCTCATTCTTCAGTAAATTCCACTCACTCACTATACCTTGTAAGCTATAGGGCTACAAGTACGGAAAAGAAACTTCGCATGCTTATACAGCGGTGGACGAGCTGAGGCAGAGGAGCCAACTGCACGACCTTTCGTCGAATACTACGCATATTATCTTTTGTATACTAAAAGCGCCAAAATATCCTGTTTACTCACAGAGAAGTTGATCACGGTATAACATCAGAAGTTTTTTCAAGCTCAGAGATGCCGATGGACGAACAAAACTTGAAATTGAGATTTCAAAGTCGTCTGCCATGGGTGTCAGAATTTGGCAAATGTGAAATTAAAACAAATTTCAAATAGTTGCTTTTTGCGAGTTCAGTGATTATGCAGAGTTTCATACTAGAAACTGTCTGAAGATAATTCCACATTCTTCTATTATAGGTTGGTCCACATTTGAATTTCCTAATTTTTTGTGACTGGTAAATTTCAAAGCTTGCTGGTTGCAATGGAGAAGAGTTCATGATTTTCCATTCTGATATGCACTGCACTGCAATTTGATCATGCGATCCAGTTGAGGTTTACTCTACAGCGATTACGTCTAATGTTCCGATCGTGCATAGCTTGAAGCGCATCAGCTTATGTTTGTATGTATACATGGAGGTATGGGTCAACTTGAATCATGAACTTTTTTTCAGTTATGGTAAAACATTGTGCTGTGTACAAAAAAAAGAAATGACTGTCACTTGACATTTACTGGTATGCTTGCTAAGCCCTTCATCACATGGCGAGTCACTCGTTCGAAATTATTGTCGCTTGCTGTTATCTTAGTATTACATCTTAGCATTACGAACCGCATATGTTGCTCGGAGTTATCGTCCAGATCCAGTCGTCATCCGGAAGAAACGTTTCTCATGTCCTGTCGGCCTTACTAGAATCATAAAGCCTGCGATGGGCAGCCGTCGGCTGATTTTTCAGTGTTGTGCCAACTCGTGTCTGCCCTGCCTTATCTCTTGCGTATCTCAAGTCCTGCAAATATGGCTTCTAATAATCGCCGGGCCTGCTGCGTAACCCGTGTTCGAAGCTCATAGTTGGCAGCACTTGTTTCTCTTGATGTACTCTGTGGTCGAGCGAAAGTTGTCGAGGTAAAAGGATTACCATCGATGTCGTAGTCGCAGAAACAGAGAACCGAGTTTAGAAGTTCAAAATGTCACTTTGGTTTGCTGCTCGCCACCATGCTACAACTGAGTGTAACACAATGACGGTGAGAAAAAATAGTTTTTCAATACTGTATTCAAACTTTCAGACTTAACCATGTTGAGATCATGAATGGACTCTTGACTGGTTGTAGGACATGTTTTTTTCTGCTCACTGTGGCTTCCAACTCTGGTGACCTTTACCTGTTCTCTTACTCAACTAGTTAGACGTTAGTTAACTAGCCTTTTAACTTTACTTTTAGCAAGCTACTGCAGGGATGAACAGATGTGTTGTCAAAGCTCATCCATTGTTACAGCTGGTAACAATAGACATCCATTTGTCTTTTGGTCTGAGGCGCATTGCGCATTAAGCTCTCCTTCCTGGTGGTGAGCGTAGCAGGAGCCGCTCTTCTGCGACGGGCTCGGTAAAATTTTATGGGGGTTACGCAGTCAGATGTCGCGGTTACACTCGCATTGCGGTTAGACTCGTTTGTGCGTCTAGCTTAATGCATGTTTCTCTGTATTTCTTAAAATCCAGTGCAGTTATGAAAATTAAAGTCAAATGTTGTACAATGTAAGGCTCATACTCGTTTAACTTCTTGTCACTTTTGTTTTCATTTATTTGTTCATTTATTTTGTCATATTTACGCTTCAGTTTAAAAATGGAATGAATCTTCTTTCAATTACTTCAACAAGTTGAATTAGGTTATCTCCATATTTATTTAGCCTAACATCTTCGATTTTTCGAAATGATTTCTCAACGCATTTTCCTTGTAGTACACCATATCAGAAAATCATGCCGTCATGCACTGAGTCAAGAGCCCAAACTTGGAGATGGTGCTCACAAGTATTATATTTTACTTCAGACAGTTGCGTTCCAATCAGAACTCCTCGTGTTCGCGGTGCGCCTGATTATGACTAGGTGACCAAGCGGAATGAAAGAAGAACTCATGTTTTGTCAGAAGGTTTTTTAATAAAGAAAAATTTTAGGCTTAAAGGTGAAACTAGTGCATTGCTGCCAGAAAAAAGTTTTGAAAGGGTTGGAAACTCGAGTGAGAAGACTTGCTCTCTAAATATTTTCGTCATGATTATTTTGTAATTGATCATATAAACCATAAAGAGGTGATCGGTGGAACTTGGGTAAACCGTTTCTTCAACGTGGAACAGCCTAGGAGGCTTCATTTACATTTAAAAATTATCGAATGTTTCGGTAATACGAATTGATCACCATCAACTAAAATATATTTTAGATGAATTCATGGTAACTGTGCGTGTGTACTTCCAGTGGTGCACCAAAAAGTGTTCCGGATGGCAAAGCAATGGACATCAAGATTGTTGTCGACTCTTTAGGGTATAGCTGAAAAACAATCATTTACGTATTCATTCATCGCTGAATGTCTATTATTACCGACACGCATAATCACAAAGTAGTATTCCCCCTAACGCTGGCAAAACGTCCAGCCAATTCGGATAAATAACAGGAATGCAGGGTTAGGCCATAAAGAAAACTTACTCGAAGGTAAAAGGAAAATGTCGTTCTGGATCTATCAAACTATTGTGTTTGACTTCTTAAGCAGTTCTCCGTATTTTAGATTATACTATATTTTATCACATTTCCAAGAAATCGTCAATAACCAAGCTGATACTTCAAGGAAGGTCTTCCGGAGGGAAAAGGAAGATATAAACTAACTCATCTAATTTAATTCTGGAGGCAATAAAGAACACTGGCAAAAATCACGAAAAGTAGAAATCCAAGAAATAGCTAGAAGGGAAGGGTAAATCAAAAATGAAACTAAATGTAAACATTCGCTAAAAAATGTAACTGTAGCTTCTAGCTTCTTAGCTGACAAGTTATGCCCGTAAATCTTCGCATGTATATTGTAATATATTCTTATGAATCTAGAAACCAAAAGAAAAATACTTTCTTCGAAATATCTAGATTTCGTATACGTATAAAATAGCTTTTATCGGTATCCAGTGAAAGTAGGTTGCAGACCTGCTTAGAGCAATTATAGGCAAGTAACTCATCGTTTATCCCTACAAGATCTAAGGCCCTGACCTAATTGCTAAACGTTAAACCACTCAAAGTCAATTCAAACAAATTGCGGCAGACATCTGCAATGGCTATCCACGAGGTTTGATCACGATTGGCTAGTTATTTTTAGTTTGGTACTCATTTTTTCCCCAAGTACGCAAAGCACCGAAAATTAAGTACGGTGGTATATTGTCAAATTTGAAAATCATCGAAAAATCGCTACAACGGTCTGGTAGGAACACTTTGTTCATAGGTTCCCCGTTTCCTTATTTTTAAACAAATTTATGTTTTCCTCTTTCCTGTCTTTGGAATGCGATTTATGTGGTTAAGGAGGCTTAAACTAATTTATAATATATTCTAATCTTTCAAATTATAGTAAAATTTTTGGAGCGACATCCTCGTGAGCAAAATTCCAAGTGATAAGGATAAAAATAGATATGGTAATATTTTGTTACGCTTTCCAGTGGTTATCCTCTTTAAAGTCATCGTAAAGGCTCAAAAATATTAAATGGTGTTTGTGCTTTCCATGCACTTCTTAATGGGATGGAAATGTGCTTGCTTGTTGCTTTGGGCATTTCGTATATTTTTTGTTATTTTTCTTCTTCAGTACCCCTCAAGACATTTCGGTCGGAGTTCTTTGAAGTCCTCATGCCTTTGAATATTTGACTCCTGATGACGGTATACGGGAATTATCGCTAATTAGGAGTATGAAGAATATACGCGATTCCAAACGGAAGCATTCTAGGAGGATTTACGATGTGATCGATCTACATTTTTAGTCAAGCTACAAGGTGAGGTTACAGTTGGTTGTGAGCCGCTGGATTGTTCATTCGCTGCAATGCATTTAAAGCGGCTATCACGTATTATGGACGTTTAATTTCCTTAATCAATTTGTGTTGTGCAATATCAGAAGGACTTTTAATTTGTTTAATGCATGGAAAATATTACACTTGAACTCCGTTAGTAAACTGTTGGCTTTTCCGTTCGCTCTCGCTGAAAAGTGTAGAAAATTAGAGTATTTCGAGTGAGACGGCAGTTCAAGTTGTGGGCGTTGCTTCGAGCCATCTGGCGTAGCTGGGATCCCACTGGAGCTCAGCGAAGCAGCGCCGTCAACAATGGCTTAATAAAGACAATTGTTCTATTACAGCCTCGGCCAAGAAGACGCGCTCGCTCGCATCAGCAACAATGACGCAGATGCTCGGAAGGAACTATTCTGCGTCATTCTTCCTTGTTTGTGTCGCGCTCCTCACTTGACAGCTTGACGATTCGCACCATTTCAGGATCGAGGCTCCAAACATCTCTCTGTCTTAGCAACTCGACGACCGTTAAAGCGACCGAGCCAGACAACAATCCACGGATATTCTCTTTTGTTAGAGTGAATGATTCCCTGGCTTAGTTTCGGGGCTATTGTAATTGCTACTTGAAAATTGAAATGTTGGCAAGTTCGCTTTGGCATTATTTGATGCCTGAAATTTTTACACGGGGCGTTTGATGTAGCCTATTGCTTTTCTGTACGTTTTTGGGATTGGGCTAGATTTATCTACAATATTTGTGTACCTACTTTGAGAATTAACGGTTTTGAAAGATAATAGAGATTAACGCAGGATTGGTAACGCTTGTATCAGGAGTCCGTTGTGGGTATTTTCGTACAGGTTAGAAAAGCTTTTCATTCCAACTCTAGTTGGGGACGGCCAGCGACCACGTATTTATGGTTTGATTCTATTATCAATGATAACTATTAATGATGGCTTACCAGGATTGTGCGGGGAATTTCTATTCCAAAACTAACAGAACGAAGAATTATGAAATTAAACTATTACGTCCGAAAGTTGATAGCCTTTACTAAGGCACCGCAGTGGAGCCCCGAGTATCTACTGAAGTCAAAATTTAGCATTAAATAAAGAAAAATCAGCCATTCGGATTGTAACTGACGTGTAATTTAACAGTAATATCGAGATAAAGTGTTATGAAGCTTTTTCTTGCATAGCCTACTCCTCTTACTGAAAAAAATACAGAATTATGTAATTTTGAAGCTGAGGTAAGCTCTTTGAATTTAGCACATCGGAGGGGATGAGAGGTCCAGCTATTGCATAAATGGGAATTAACGCTCCGTGGGGAAGATGTAAGGGCCCGAACTCGAGCTGAAAATTTGATCGGTTGGCCTATCTTTTACTGAAATAAAAAAAACTTTTTCTTTTGTTGCGGACCACCTTTTCCCCGTTCACTGCTTATTCACCCGGTATTACTTCTGCTTATACTTTTATCTGGTTTCAGAAACTTTTCCCCTCAAAGAGATACAACTGTTGTATCTATGGAAATTAGCCCTCCTACAGGGAAAATGTGAAGTCCCGAGCGGAGAGTGAGGTAACCCTTCTTTTTCTTGAAATAGAAAAGGTTTTTGTTTTCTAATGGACCATCTTTTTTCGATACATTCTTCAGCACCTCTGACTTCTTTCAACTTTTTTTCTTGAATCTTCGCACATTGTGCATAAATTCTGCGTTCCATTAATTCCATACTAAATGGTGCGTTCACCCTTCCTCTCTTCGGAAACCTTTGTTTGATAAGGAAGGCTGAAAGTAACTTATAATCTATTTTAAATTTCATGAGAAAAAGAATGACAATGACTGAGAATGGACATTAGAAGTGAGAATTTTTTTCAACGCTAACTTTCTCCATGGTATCTAAGGAATCTGTTTGAACGGGGCTCAAATTTCCCGGTAAGATGGGAAGTATGTGTGGGCCCGGGCCCTTTAGCACCAAGGAATGTCGGTGGGTTCGAACAGTGATGTTGAGCGTATTCCACTCTCACTCTAACGAAATTTTGTTTTGTTTAATAGTAATGACGACATTTCTTTATGCTAAGCATTTTGAGTTGACTCTTAATAAGAAAGGCGTAAACTAATTTATCATCTGAGCAATCTCATGGAGGTTAGAGATCGTGAGACAACGTGAAATTTACAGATAGATTTCATGGAAAATGTCTTCCTCGACAGCTCGCAACCGCTGAGCCTGAATTATCTGTGGAACTTGTTCAGAAGTAAGGTGCGCGATGATAAGAGCAGGATAAACCCTAGCCAACGAACCTTGACGGTCATCCGTTGATTTATTGAGCGTACGTGTCTCCTTCAAAGCCTTTGCTGTTTTCAGGTGAAGTTCGTTATTAAATTATGTGAGAATAGGAAACTTTTTCAACCCTGTGAAGCTCAATTATTCGTAAGAAAACACATGAATATTTCTCAATTTCAGGTTGCCTGTAAATCTCTAATGATGCCACAGCTCAGGTCTGCGGTATTTACGCAGGTTTCACGTTACACAAATGCGCGGCTTTTCAACGCGACGTTCTCAATGACAACTTGGAAGGGCTGGAGCAAGCGAAGAGGTATACGCGTACATCAGAGATTATTAAAATTTTTGTTCTGCGGATTCTTGTTACCTAGTAGAGTACTAGTTTACCCCAATATACGAATCAAGAGTTAGATGCTGCAGAATATCCGATCAGGGCTCATTTTGTGAAATTAAATACTCCAAGACGAGACAAATTCCTCGAAGGCCGTGCAGGTGAATTAGAAAGCCCTGCATTAGACAGACTCACGCCTGTCGCTCATTTCGCCTCCACGAAGACAGAGAGCTTGGTGAGCTGAAGCAGCGGTCCAGAAAAAGGTCAAGAAAGCGCTCAACGGAATTCATCTTGTCATGGTCATGGCCCAAATTTAGTTGCCTTGAGCCGCCAGCTGTATAAATTTCGGAGGAAGACTTGTAAGATCAAGTTACATTCTAGCCCTGTGTTCAGTGAAGGTTTCTCTGGCTATAGCATAGTAGTATTATCTGATGGTAAATTTAATTTTTATTGCCATAATTGATCTCTTATTTTGATAAATATTTTCCTCGGGGTGTACAGCTATTGTCTCTATGGGAAGAAGCGCTCCCAGGAGAAAGATATGAGGTCCTCAGCTGATGGTTAGGTAGGCCTTAATTTATTGAAATTGAATAGTTTTTGGTTTGGTTTCGTTACGGACCATCGTTTTTCGGTTCACTGCTGTCGTGTTTTCCAGCACCTACTATTTCGTCTCTTACTTTATTCATGTTCGATACACTTCTTTCAATCGTGCAGTTTCGATGCGTAGAGTTTGGAGACTCTGCTTGTGCATAAATTCCCCATTCCCAAAATTTTATGATAAATTTACCTCACTCCTTCTTCTTTTTGAAACACCTTTATTGTAGTTAGGGAGGTTTGAACTAACTTGTCTAATCTAAAGTTTTTCATGTTTGCTCCCACACTACAAAAATTCCTTGTTTTTCTAAAATTCCAACTTCCCTGTGCTCGTTGCGGTGATCTTTCATCGAATTTCACAGCATTCACAATAAACAGTTATTTCATCCCCTTTTCGTTTATTTCACAATCGCATTGTAATCTTTTTTTGTAAATTTAATGATACATCGTACAATATGAACAACACACAATACGATACAAACATTACACTATATAGTGCACACAAAACTGCAACGTTACATAAATCGAATGTGTAATATCGACATGAACAACTGATATTATTTACATTATTGTGCGCCTTTCAATTTCTGTCATCCTAAGTCTATTTATGGCGCGTCGATTTGCATTTCGTGAGTACAAATGATGGACCATTTTGTGGCGATTGGTAGACGTGTGACGCTGAGAGATTGAGGGAATGAATCAATGACGCTTAGTTCTGTCGGTGTTCAACTTTTAAAATTTTTTCTGCAAGTCAGTTAACTACCGATCTTTGCCCTTCAATTTCTGGAACACGCGGCAATCTTTCTGGGCGCGAGGTCCCTGCCAATTCGGGATAAGATAGCTCGTTTCATAGATTCGACATGAAACACGTTAATTTAATTTTTTTGCTTGACGTTTAAAGAAGCGTCAGCAGTGAAATTGTTTGTAAAACCTATGCTAGCGTATGAGTGATGTAAGATTGAGTCAGCTATTCAAAATTTACAAACGATCGTAGCTGGGCTCTTTTAAAGTTCCGTTAACACTTCTGAGTTGTCTCTGGTACCTTTCTGCTTGTTGATTTTTTCAGAAAACCCATTTTTATCTTTACAAATAAGTAGGTTATAGAATACTTAGTCACGCAACATTGCTTACTTCACATTTTTAAAAGTGTGGAATGCTGTATCATCTCTTTAAACTTCAAAGCCCTAAATTTACTTTTGTTCGACCTAGCAGGTTGTCTGCAATAGAAAGGTTGCTTCATCTGCTGCGGAGCACAACGCGCCCACGCTCTAGGCAGCGTGTTATGATGCTAGTTATGCCGCCCACGTACTGTCTGACAATCATTGCCTTTAGCGTGATCTTCAGTTGTCCGAGTAGTCCCTATTGTTTCTATTCTACAGAAATAAAAAGCAACTGCAACCGAGAAGCTATTTTATTTTTAGGATTTTAAGACGCCTTTATTGTACTAGAAACGTGACTGTCAGTGGCCGTGGGGCTGTTGTGCGGCGTTCCCTTGAAGCTGAAACCCTCATCCTGAGTGAAGAGTGTGCGCTCTCTTACCTTCCGACCGCCATGACGCAACATACTCGTTCACATATAAAACGTTCAAGAACGGAAAATATAGCTTACGAGTGACACCGAAACGAATAAATTTTGCACTGTTTGTTTGGGCATTTGAAAGAGAGCCAAACCTAAGAACTCTGGGGACCTCAATAAGAACTATTTGAAACCATTATGAAAACGAACGAGGAAAGTTCTTAATGACGACTTCCTTTTGCGGCTTGCATTTCTGTGATATAATTTTGTCATTCCTTTCCTTTCCTGAACATTGTACATAGAATACTTAATTAGTTTGTCCCACCATTTCCTTGGCAACTCTGCTGGAGAGGGGCCGACGTATCTGTGTGAGCTCCAAATTTTATCCTTCCCGTGTAAAAATTATTCAGGGTAAATTTCCCCATTGATATCAAAATATGGCCGTTTGTGAAGAGGAACTAAATGCGTCATTTACTTACATTATGTAGGAAGTATAAAGCTATGAGCTATCTTTTTATTTATGTAATTAGTTTCAGCTATCCAAGTTTCGATGCAGCTATTGTGTTGCGAGTCCCGTCACTATTGTCACAGCTGCAATGAACGTAAAATCCCTCATTTCCCGTCGCCTCCTGTGTTCATCGAAGATTCACGTTTTTGGTAGACCACACAATGAGGCGCCTGCGCAACCTGGCGCAGCACCCGACGCACTTCACTTAACTGCATCGTTAGCAGACACGAGAGCTGGCAAAAATCGCCGCCTTCATTCTGTGGCGTCTTTGTTCTCTCCGAAACTCCAGCCGCGCCCTCACGCCTCTGCTACTCGAACTTTTTTCAGTGTACTCTTCGCAGGCCTGCAGAGCTTTTCTAAGTCATAGCAACGAGTGTCTGATGTCAACTATGAATAACTGATACCTTTCGTAGGATCACATTATTTTTATAAGTCAGGATTATTGCTTTCGGCTATTATGTTTCTGTTATCTGGCAATATCCCGCCATGAATCCCAATTTTGTATTCTGTGGAAAGTTAGACGTGACTACTTATCTGAAGAAAGAAAATAATGATGCAATCGTGTTGGTGGCTTACGTTTTCAGCGGATCAAACACGGTGTATGTCCAGACCCTATTTCTGTCTGCTCTCCGCTGCAGAGCCCGGACATGTTCCTGCCTCCTGATACTTTTACAACGCGTGATCATTGTTTTCCAGTCCGTGTCACTCTCCTGACCCTCTGGCAGCTCTAAATTTTTGTTTTATTGCTTTTTTCTACACAAGTACATTTATTGGTTTTATCCTCCCCTTGACTGAGCTAGGTTTACTTTGTTTCTCTGCAACTTGTAATACATTTAACACCCCTCAGGGGGATACAACTGTTGTATCTATGGGAATTAGCGCTCCCAGGGGGACTATG
>JACJUY010002059.1:11262-50806 GCA_014220935.1 Platorchestia sp. MABIK
CAAATGATTTCTGTTTCGATGATACTTTGTAAATTATCTGCTAGTCTTAAACAATCAGGAACATAAACCTACTTGGTAACATGTACTAGCCTCCTGGCAATTTTATTTATTATGAATTTTTATCTATAAATTGAAACTGTAAGACTGCAGAAAATTATAAATTGTTTGAAAATTTTTCTATGTGTCAAACCAAAGTTTAACAACAGAGATGTCTCACCTTGAGATGACATGTATCTAGTAACTTGCGAAATTTTACACGATAAATAATACTTCATGTCATATTGTTATAAAGAACGAACACTTGCTCTACTTTATTTCCTTTACGTAGTCGTCTGCTTCTATTTTTAGAAAATATTTTTGGACTCAATTTGAGTCAATTCTTTTAAAATTGAGTTTACCAAAAAATTCGTTGAAAGAAAACGAATGTTTGTACTAAAAAAACTTTTTTCAGCGTAAACTATTTTTTATGTTTCATTAAAAAGTTCTGAAGGATTTTGAATTTGTTGACGTTTGCATTTATTTATCATCTTATTTTATTTGAAAACTTTATCTTATTGTCAAAAATAGTTAGATATGCTGGACTTTAATGGATCGTCAAATTTTGATGAAATGTGCATTATTTTCTTCGAATTTGATGAATCACCCAAGTTCATTAAGAAGGGCTCATTTTTACACAAATTAAGTACTTGTGGTAAGTTTTCTTAACCTTTTTAAGTCTGTGTACTGCATTGTTCGAAAAATTAAATGCTTTTAAATGTGCTATTAGTGTTGTTTTCAATATAGTAATTCTCCAAAGGTTAATGAGTACATGGTGTAATTTACGTCGTTTCTTACCTTTGAGTTTTAAGCTTGTGAATGTTCTCTGTCATTATTTCCCTTTGTTTTCATTCTTTATGCAATTTCTTTGCACGCAAAACACTGCACAACATTGTGCGGTTGGCATAATTTTTCTGAACAGAGTAGTGTCTCAATTGTGAGGCGTCACCAGAAGTGTCTTTTAAGTGTAATATTTATTAACAAATAACTGCCTCTTTTGGAGAAAATTCATCCTTTAGTTCAGGAATATTTTGTTTGATATTATTTTGTGATAACGGTATCTAAGGCTCCTAGTTGAAAGCCAATTCTACATCGAGGGAAGCTACTTCACCGTTGTTTCTTGGCACCTGTTAGGTTTATGTCAAGCAGCAACAGAGCCGAAACCACCCGGAACATAACCGACGCTGAGCGGCAACTAAGCTGATCAAGCGGTAACAGAACTAGCTCTAAGTTAAGGCATCAATGCTGTTGCTGCTTGGGCGGCTTGATGGCACATACTTTGCACCACGTGTTTGCGTTCTTTTTTGTAGTGCGAATTAAAGTGTAACATGGTTGAAAAGTAACGAGTGAGAGTAGTTGCTCGGCTGAGCGTTCTCCATGCACGTGGTTTTTTGCGTTCCTCTTCGATATACCGCATCGTCATGGAAGTTAAATGAAAAGTTCTGGTCTGATTTACTCTGAACCTAAAGTAATTCCAAGATCATTGCTGTCGGTGATATAATAACCCCCGGTGAAAATGATGGGTGTTCCTGCTATGATGTATGAGAGCACAGCGGGCGAGACAAAAACCTCTGTTGCTTTTCGTTCTTTGTCTCCCGCGAACCCTGTGTGGTAGGATCTCTTTCCTTGACGCACTTCTTTGTGGGCTGACTTTTTCAGTGGTACTCGTGACGGTTTGTGGTTTACGACATAGAACACTGTGGGTGTCTCCATCCAGGTCGTAACTAATGCGTAGCTTTGTTTTGTGACTTATGTTTCGAATATGTTGCTCTTCGAGTAGTTGATTGGCTTCTTATGGAACAATATTAATTTCTTATGGAATATCCATTTGCATATGAACGCTCCTCTTCTCACTGTGAAGCGACTAGCTGTTTCTGTTGTGTGTCGTAGAGTTGAAGAAGAAATCACAGAATTAAACATAGCTGACTTTCATGACTTATTCTCGTACAATAACTAATCACTATTGAGGGAATATTTGATTATAAAATACTGCACCGAGTTTTTTATGTTAAGCATTCAGCATTTTAGTTGAACAACGAGTCCTCGCATGGGGAAACAACTATTGTATCCAGGGAAATTATTGCTGGCTGAGGGAGAATGTGAGGTCTCGAGCTAAGAGGTCTAACTTTGTTAAAATAAAAGATTTTTATTTTATTTTGTTACGAACCATCTTTTTTTTCGGTTCAATGCTCCATTGTTTTTTAACCCTATTACGTTCTCTTTCATATTTTATCTTGTTTCATAAACTACTATTTCAACTGTGTGTGTCTATGCTCGGGGGATCTTATGTGGGAACACACCTTGTGCATAGATTCTGCGTTCCATTAACTCTTAACTTTAACTCCATACTAACCAGTGCCTTCGGTCTTCCTTACTTTGAAACACCTTCGTTGTGGCTACAGAGGGAGGCTTAAACTAACTTAAAATTTTATCTCACACCGTTGGGGATACAACTATTGTACCTATGAGAATTAGCACTCCCATAGGGAAAATGTGAGGGTCTGAGCTGGGAGTTTGGTAACTCTTCTTTTTTGTTGAAACAAAGCACGTTTATGTTTTGTTAAGAACCATCTTTTCAGTTCACTGCTGTCTTATTTTTCAACACCTTTGACTTTCTTCATCTTTGTTCATGTTTCCTAACCTTCCTTCTCAACTTACTGCTACTTTAGCATCTACAATCTTTTATGTGAGAACACACCTTGTGTATAGATTCCGTGTTTCCTTAACTCCATACTAAATGGTGCCTTCGACATTCCTTTTACTGTACATCTTTGTTGTAGTGAGGGAGACTGAAACTAACTTGTAATCATTGATATTACCTCATCTTTCGATAACGAGTGACAATCATTGGAAAAATAAGGTTCAAATAAATACTTATCTGGTTTTCACGACTCGTTGACGACTTAGTTCCAATTCATTCATAAATTTTCTAGTGGCGGGGCATGCATTGTATGAGGACAGCGACCGTACTGCAGGAGCTCAAAACTCTTTTAAATTTACATGCAGCGCGTCTTTACACGTGTGAAGGATTCGCTAGATGCTACGCGATCCTTCCGTTGGTAGTGAGAAAGTACAAAAAGGTGAGATGTACAAAAGGTATACAACCCCTCATACATCAGCTTTCATGAAGTAGAAGAGAAATTTAAATCTACGATTAAAAATTTTGTCCATGCTATCCTGAAAACACACCAATTATGCAGACGTAAAGTATCATTATATCCAGATCAACTTGTTGATAATTTTTAGGGATGATTTACTACTGAGTAGACCTCATAACTTGATTCTTTACGATCTTTGTGTTGCCCTCTCTTTGTCCCGGTTTTGCCTAATCTGCATGCTCCGGCCTGCGTGTCCCATCTTGATCTCCGCGCCTGCCTGCGCAAGCACGACTGCGTAGGTGGAGCCTTTTTAGCTCTCCTTTCGTTCGTCACCTCATTTCTTTCGCTTGCAAATATCTGAATTATTAATCTTTTCTTCCTCCTAGCAAGCGTTGCCTTTTTGCTTTTGAGTTAACTTCCTCATGAGAGAGCTTTGGGAAACCTTTATATGCTGTATATTGGGAAGCTACACGTGGTGAGATAATCAAATGGATTAATGTTTCTACTTTTGCGCTTTCATTATCAGATAATCGCACTTCTCATTTTTTGATTTTCGGTAGTCATGGTCTCAGCACCTCAGCACCTTTACAATGAATCAACATTTTTCCTTCCATGGAAGTATTTTCTTTGTGGACAGGCTCTCAATTTTGACAGCATGCGTTTCTTTTCCTTTCCCCTCTTACGTGAGTTTCATGGGGACATCTGACGTGCAGGACATTTACATTCTCCATGCGATTCTCACACAACAACGAACAGGTAAAACTTTAAAACAATAAAGCTCGACGTTCAAGGAGTTTGTTCATGTTAATGAAGTAAGACATGTTTTTCAACGCTTAAATTATTCGCACTGCTATTGAAACTGAACTTTATTAATATCACATTAATTAGTTTCTGGATTTCTTTCTGGGGCTTCCTGTAAGATCCTCGGTACACAACACAGTTTAGTGTGGGCTCATCTGCGTGCGGCGAGCGAGTAGAGGAGAGTAGAAGCGCCCGGGGTGATCCGCGGCGCCTCACATTGACCGTGTGAACGGCTGAGGCTGTAGCTCTTGAAACATTCTGAGGCATTTTACTTGAATATTTTCTTATGAGATGGGGACGCTTGCATTTCCATTACGCGAGGCATAATTGCCTACTGGTGAACATTCCTGTTCTTTTCGCTTTTCTTTAGCTTTCCTTTGTGGGTACAATGTTTTTCCTTGTTTCTGTCTTTTTCAGTTTTTGTTTTCTAATACTTCTTCACTCCTCCCTTCGGCCAAATAACTACTCCCTCATTCATTTTCGTTGGTTTCGTTCTCTCTGCCCTCACTGAGCCGGCGCCGAAGAGTGCCTCAGAGCTTCTCTCTTATGAAAGAATGAGTTTTTCCCTGCGCAAGAAGCAGCGCTGAGAACGGCCCTCAGCTCGCGTGCTCCTGATAAGATCCATTTGTCTCCAACTGATGCGCTCGTCTCGCGGCGGTGTTTTTCGTGCGTGCTAAGAAATTAGACTATCTTCCTCATGACTGCACTTTTGAAGGTGGGAATCTTTTCAAAACTAAGTTCTAGGGAGGGTTGTTGAGGTAATTGTCATTTGTGAATACCTCACACTTCTAGATGCAAGATTCCTGCGGTTCTCTTCATCGCTAGATTTGTTTCTTGTGTCTTCGCTCATTTGTGTACTATTGGACTTGTGTTATCGTTTTCTGGAATAATTTTTAGCGATCCGCTTCAGAATCAGCATGTCTTTTCGTTGGGTGTTATGGTTTTAGTTTTAAGTTTCTGAAGGCTATGTCTTGTCTACTCCCTCCGTCTCTCTTTCGTGATGAATACCAATTTATCATTGGATGGCTCGAGCAAATTCTAGTGCATAGCATTTATGCTTAGCTTTCTTTCTTCGTGCATGCTTTCTTCGTTCTGCGTTTAGCTAAAGCCGTGTTCGCCGGCCCAAGCGGGCTGTGCTCTTGGACGTTGCGTTGGTTACGTTGTGAAAACTAGCGAACTTGAGCTTAGCAAAAATAACAAAAAAAAGGAAAATATGCTAAAAATTAAAAAAACCTAATTCTGCGTAGGTTTTTCACATTTCATGTCATGTGTCGCGTAACAAAACGTTGCACAGTCTAAAATAAACGAAAAATTCAATAGTTTAAGGGTCTGGGAGTTAGCAGAATGCACTCTGTTCACTTGAGCAGGTGCCATGCGATTCATTTTCTTTCTGATGTCAGCGGGATTCTTCACTAATATTTTGGTTTTTCTTTTACATGTCTAAAAATTGTCGGCTTTGAATGAATTTTTTCATATGGTCGTTGTCTTGATAACCATTGCTGATATCTAACTAGACTAGTAGTCCCCACTGTTCGTAGATTAGATGTAGCTGTTTCATTTAGATTTGTTTAAAGCTTGACTTCCAAAGCTACACCTGACAGACTTCCAAAGCTACACGTCGATAGGAGTTACGCCTCTTAAAATTTTTTTAATTACAATTAAACTTATCTGTAACTGCGCTGCTGCTTGTTAATGATGCTGATACACAATTCTCGCCTTTATCTTCTCTAAATTTACACGCAATTACGTAATTTCTTTTTCGTTGAAACATAGCCCATGACATGCGCCGCACAAACTCTGCATTTTACCCGCACCGTTACCTGGTGTATAGAAAAGCCACACTTTTCTCTCTTTCTAATAAGATATCTTAATAAGCTTTTCTGTCCAAGTGAGCAGCTCAAATGAAGTACGAATCGCAAGTGAAATTGCACCGAACATTTGCGTCATGAATGACCATTGATTCATTGTTATAAGGTTATTCTCTAGTAATCACCCTTATTCTACTATGTGCAACTGCCAAAATTCCACGTTGGTGTTGGACCTGACGTACGCTACACGCTGCCGCTGCGAGATTTCCGCTCAGTCGGGAAATATTGTGACGCGATGTTGCTCGAGCCTTCCCCAATGTTTGCTCTTTGTCAGCTCGCTTTGTGGGGGGCACGCAGAGCACGGGAGCGAGCTAGCGCTTATCCAACTTGTGTGTTTATTTTAATCTGTGGCTTGCTATTGCGTTTCGTGAATGCTAAAAGCGAATGACTCGGGAGTTGATGAAAGCCATTCATAGCATATAGTTAAGGTCTCTCATTAATACCTTGCACTGGTGAAAATATCATGTTACTTGATGTGTGTTCACGCGCCCTTCTTGACTGACAGCTCGTTGAAGCTCAAACAGGCATTTGATTATGCATTTAACTGAATGGCCAGAGTGTGCGGTGGCCTAGGTTATAGCGTATCCAAGATACTATGCTAGGTGCCTCGCTATAGCTCACGTTATGTGACAAGTTGGATTATCCATGCCATAAATTTATGTTCGCTAGATTGTGTAAGTTCTGACATTCAATGATTAAGTTTGTCGTGCACTGTACAGAAAAACTATGGAGATACTCTTCGCTCTATTGCACAAAGCCATCCTTGTTTGGGTGCCTGCGAATTTGTTTATCAGCGTCCGCACCGTAAGATGCTTCAAACGTGAAGAAAAAGTGTAAACAACTGCAGCTACTTGTTTTTCAACCGTTGCGAAGAAGTCAGGAATTTAAGAACTTTCTATTTTGTATAAGTTAGTGAAAGTGCATAGGTTTGATTCTGTCGGATTTTTATGAAAGTAAAAACATCGACGTGATAAGTTCTGTTAGTAGAGACTGAACGAAGTCTTATTTTAAACTCACCATTTCACTTCACTTAATTGTAACATTTGTCCTCCTCGTGTCTCATGTTCTCAAACTTTCATAGCAAATACACAGCACAGTATTCGAATAAAGCAATTAATTTTTTCGCTGTTGATCATTCTAAATTTGTTTTAATTGTCAAGTGAGCTTTAAAAGCATGCTATCCAGCGTTGGCTCATGGATACAACACTTAAAAATTGAATGCTACTATTGCAGCGAAGTCTGAATTGAGTCGTATAACTCACTGCGTTGGCGTCCACGTGAGGCTCGTACGGTCACGCACATGTTCGCTAGTCGAGCGCCTAGTTAGCGCCAAGCTTTCGTCGGGGCGTGGAAAAATAAACTGGTCCGAGCTGACCGTATCAGGTTTGTTTGGCGGTGTCCGGCTCGTTCCAAATGATTACACGCCGTGCGCATGGTGAATGCACCGTGCGCGCACGCTCGACCTAGCCATGCTCAGCCGGCATCACGGCTAAGTTGTAGAATGAGGCCTACTTAGCTCGTGTATGAAATGTCCACCGCTCAATGTTGACAGCTCTCAACGTTACCTGATGCCTCCTATGCCCGCCTGAACATTTCCCGCTGGTGCGTGCTGTACAGGCCAGTCTGCTTGGTCGTTTGTATTGGACATATTTAACTGAAGCGAAACAATCACGAGTTTTATAAGAACTGGCCAAACTTTGTTAACTCGAATGTCGTCTAGCGTTAGGTTCAAATTTTTAGTTTTTTGTGTTTTTAACCAGCAACTTTAACATTGTCCGCTACTTCTAGATAAATTCTGATTTTACGATACGATGTGATTTCCAAAAAAGAGAAGGTTCAACGTTTCTTTCAAATAACCAAATTCCTCTGCGAAAATTATTTTCGAAAATTTTTTCGTCGGAATTTGGATGAAGTATTTTGTAAAAGACATGAAATAAAGTTGCAATGCTGAGAAGGTCTATCAATTGAGGATGTCCGTCGAATTAAATCATTTCCCTAGCCGTGAGTTTTAACTATTTTTTTCTGAGTTCTACTGTTTGTTCGTCATTTTACTCTCAAGACACGCGAGTCTGGTGAATATTGTGGTTGTCTCAAGATATTTATGAGATTAATCGCACGCTGCACAGCGGTGGGCCTGACGACCGCCAGTGCTGTTACAGTCAGATCTTGGTGCTGGTCATGAAGTCTTCATTAATCGCGTCATAATAATTTATTGCATACCATTCACTCTGAGAAAAATAGCAGAAAACTTCATGTTACCTCATTAGGAATGTGTAACTGAACACGTAGTTTATTTTCTACGCGCTCTGTTATGGCTTTGCAGTGTAGGTGGTGATCAATGCGGCGGTGTGTTTCTGTCAGGAGGGTTGAGATGACATGTGTTACGTAGGAGATGTGGTTCTTGGAGTGAATAGAGTGTTGAAATTTGTCGCAACCTTCGAAACGTTATGAGATGTTTCAAAACTGTGCGTGTAAATTTTTTTCCAACGAGCATTGTTATTTTATTGACATTTCTTTAAATTAAAGAAACCGCTTAGTGTAGCTGAGTTCTCTACACTTTAATTTTTGCAACATTCAAGGTGTACTTGGGGTTTCCTTTTTGAATTGCACATTGATCGTCTTCTGTAATTGGTGTAAGATTATTTCTACTCCTTTATTTTATGGGTATATGTGTACTACGTATGCATATGAGCTTCAACAACATATATTGGAAAGTGAAGCTGTACTTCTTATTATTTCTACTTCTTTATTTTATAGATATATGAGTACAACGTATGCATATGAGCTTCAACAACATATATTGGAAATTGAAGCTGTACTTCTTGTATAAAGTGGTGATTTGCTGTAATTTACTCGAAAAACTGGAAGAAATAGACCTCAGTGATGAAATTTCTGCGAGAGTGTAAGGAAATGCACTTAAGAAGCAATACACATGTGCTCCTGAAATCAAGCGGTGACAGTCTCGTTCCTGAGAAATTGAGAATAACACGCCGTGCGCACGATGACTGCACACATGCTAGACCTAGCCACGCTCAGCCGACAGCGGTTGAACAAAAGCGCAGATGGCGCATGTGTGGATGGCGCAAGGCGAGAAGTTGCGTCAGATGCTGTTTACATCCAAAAAAGTGAAAAAGGTTTCTCTCTTTACCCCTCAGGGGAATTCGACTATTGTATCTATGAGAATTAGCGCTCCCAGGGGGACAATGTGAGGGCCCGAGCTGAGAGTTAGGTAGGCCTTTTTTTTGTTTTTCCTTTAACTCCATACTAAATGGTGCCTTCCTCCTTCCTCTCTTTGGATCGTCTTTGTCGCGGATGGGGAGGCTTGAACTAACTAATAATCTAATCTAATGTTCTCTCTTTCAAAGGCAAAGTTGATGTCTAAATAACCTGTGCACCAAACTCATCAATTTTTATTGCAAAGCTGATGTCAATGTAAGCGGTGAACCGAACTCATTTGTTCAATGTACATAAGTAGAAACAAACTTCTCCAAGGAGCTAAGCCGCACGTGTTTGTATTTTCTGTAGCACTTGCTGAGGGTATGAAAATCTTTCCTACACAGCTGCCTTCTGTCAATCACTAATGTTTCACGGAATCTGTTATGAATTAATAGGGTTAGTAAGGTAGGCGTTTTTACAGTTTTCTTCTATCTCTCTTCGGGCGGCCGACATGCGTACAATAAAAAGTTTGTACTGAACCCTCAATTTACATTTCTGGCTAGTTATTATGTTAGGCATTTCGGTGACTCTTGACTAACTAAAGGCCAACTAATGCTGAACTGAAGGCATTTTTGCAGCATCTGCCATGTCCCACATAGTCGACGTACCATGTTTTTCTTCAGCGCCACAGTTGACGTTGACGCATTACCTAGAGAGAAAGTGTGAAGATAAATGAGTTAACCACCTTATTTATTGAAACCGCGAGCTGACGTCGGATGGGTCTGAGATGTTTGGGTTGACTTGATGTGTGACGAGACACGTACTGGGTCTTGGTACTTGTTGTCAGAGATGAAGATGCGATGTTGTTGGATGAAAAAATTTCAATATCGTGAGAATCGTTGTAAAAAACGCATCCCGTGCCGTAAAACTCTAAAATAATTTATTTTTATGTTTGCACGATGTATTCCAATAAATCTCATTATTACCATACTTTCGTTTTTAGGCTGAGAGTCATCTAGTACAGGCTAGTGATGTGTGTCATTGTTTTAGTATTAAAAGGTACCCCTGCCATTTGTCTTCAAAGTATATGATATATTACTTTTCATAAAATTTTTCTCTGTGGTTATTTCAAAAATGTTTCTGACCATTCTTATACTGACGGTTAACGTAGCTGTAATTTTCTACTCTATACTCCGTGAATACTAAAATGAAGAAAAAGAAATGAAGAGGCTCGTGCGGCCAGAACTCCTACCACGCGGCTGTATTAAATAGTCTCACGTTCGCTACATGTAGTCCGTGCCGTGGTATGCTCATCATTTATATTAGCTACAACCTCCTCGATCCCCTACTTTTTCTGAGGGCAGGTTCGTGTTGCGTAGCGATAATTTCTAATACTTGACATTATTTACCATTAACTCCGACATTATTTCTCTTGAATCACTTGAAGTGCGAGTTAAGAGGAGCAGTGGGGGGTAGCGAAGAGCTGTATGCGCCTCCTCTTACCCTCCCTCCTCCCCCGTGCTGCCGACATGCCTCGCTTCCTGCGGAGGCTTATTTTAGGCTACAACAACAGACCTGCCGCCCTCACTAACACGGACCTTTCCTTAGCGTTAGTGAGCGAATGGTGGCGCCACCATCGAGTTCTGCATTTTTTAATTCAAGTCGCTTTGAGACACCTATGTGAGTAATGCAGGTTAACGCGTCATTTTATTTTTTGTTGATTTGATGCATGTTTTTGTCTGTCATGTTACGTGCAGTAAAACATTTGGAAAAGCTGAATGTTCAAACTGAATGTCCGTTTTAACTATCAGTTCTCAATTTGAAGACATTTCCTCTCACTCGGTCTCTGATAAATTGCGCTTGTTATTCTAGGTTTTAACATGTGAACAGGCATTTCGGATAGGGTTGAACTGTTGAGTTAACAGCCCTTAACTCTACTGATTGCGGTAAATTCCAACTTTCCACTCATTTTTTTAAGTGTATTCAACCTTCGTTTTCTCTAGGGTCCTTCATCTTATGAGTTTGTGAAAACTCCTTGCTAAATCATTAATTGTTGTCGAGTAAGACGAACTTTCTAAACAAAGATACCTTTAAGCTCACTCGGAATGTTGAAATGAAATTTCTTATTAAAAAAGCGTAATTTTTAATATTCTAAATTCTGAGCCTTTGATTTTCCAGCATGACATCGACAGGCTGCGCTACATCCTACAATAATTTCCCACGACTCCGCCCCTGTGTGAATCGTGCCAAATAATACAGTGTAGCAAATACGTCAGGTAGAGTATCGAGTTATTCTGCTGTTTACGGCCAGGATCCCTCGCTCATCTCTTGCCCACTCACAAATGCCGCGCAGCTCCCATGTCCTGACTCCTCACAAGCGAGGGAGTAGATATCAACAACACTGCATTGTCGTCTGTATTTCCCTCATCTTAATCTGATTTTTATTTCCTTATTGCTTTGCCCCTCGCTTGTTATGTTGCCTCAATTATTAAATTTTCAGATCACTTTCCCTTATTTTGATCCTCTCTTGTTTTATAATATTTTCCCCTCTAACAGTGTCGGAGAGGTTTAACTGCCGTTTATAAGGGACGTGAAGTATTTAATGTCTCATGAATCTCAAGTAACGCTACCTGATACATCCATAATAGCCAAGTTAAGGGCTGTGAACTAGTATGAGCACTATATGGAGACAATGTGTATCATAATGCGTCGGAAGCGTCGTAAAGATGTGTTGAGTAGTCCAAAACTTCAATAATTACTTCAGTACTGCTCACTAAAGTAGCAGCGCACTGCAGTTAAGCGCCCTGGTCTAGCTGTCATCGGAGGGAGGGCGTTGCTACAAAGCTCGTCTTCGAAGAAATCGCGCTGGCGCCACCGCCTTCACACAGGTCGTATTTCGTTCTTCCCACCCTGGGGGCCTCGTACCCTGGGTGGTTGGGGAAATGCCACCTGTTGTTCATGAGAGAAATAGCACGTTAGATTCGAATGAAATAAGTTGTCAGAGAAATCTTGTTATGAAATTGCCTTCATATCGTACTAATTCTATACGTTATTTTAAAATAGTGTCTTTAATTTTTGTGCTACCCAGTTGCAAATTTTGATTTAAAGTGGATGGATTCTGTAACTTACAATGATAAATTGTTCTTGGTATGCGATGAAAAACACTTCTGCGTTAGAAAGTGATTTAATATATTTATTGTCTACTTGTTAGCATTACATGAGTTAAGCCCGTAACAAGACACAATGAGTTATTATCAAAAGGCACAGCATCTTTCTGCTAAAATTTTCATCAGTGATTAAGGTAAGAAACATTAAAATTACCTTTTACCTTACAATGTAAGAAATACTAGACAAATACATTAAATTTAAATACTAGTTCGTCACTTTCATTCAAAAGTTTCATCGTTGGTGATAATTTTACTTTTTCTGGGCGAACTGATATTTTGTACATCAGCTTTATTTTTGATAAATTCGATGTCAAAAAGCCTCAAGTTTCGTCTGAAAATGATTTTGATTTATTTATAAACTGATGCTGGTGTGGCAGTTATAAACAATTTCGTGATGAGAGTATTAGAACTTCTGTAATTCTTGCTTCGTTATCCGCCTATTCTTCCCTCAACTCTCCCGTATTAATTTTTTTCTCAATCACTGGTTTTTCCTCAGTTCTCGCCGCATTCTACCATCCCTGCTTTCTTTCTGTCGATAGGTTTTCCTCTTCTCACTCGTACTTTAATTTTATCTTTACACTTACTGTAGCGTTACATTAGCCTAAAGTAAGAAATAAAATTTTTTTTTAAAATGAGTGAAGTTTGGATTTACGAACAGATTCTTCATCAAACACATGGTCAGGAAAACTGTTTCGGAAGAAAATTGGCCAAACTTGCCTTCTTCAAAAATTAACAAAGAAAAAATTTGGTAGAGCAGCTAAGTTATCTTCAAGGCAAGGGGAGTGAATTTCAGCATAAACGTGCTGGCTGAGCGTACGCTCGAGTCCTCTTGGTTAATGCGAACTGATGGGGAATGAAGAGCCTCTGCAGTTGGGAAATGGTCTGAACGAGCTGGAGTGATGAGCACATTACCGGCCCCTAAATGGTGCAGCCTGCAGTCGCTGCTCGCGAGGAAATTCCTCCTCCATTTCCTCAATTTTTTATCTACATTGTTTATGTGAATTGAACTGCAGGAAAAAATTGAATTAAAACTTGACAATAAAGTTGAAACCCTCATTTGATAACGACTAGTTACTCCTGTGACACGATATGACAAGAGAAATTAAAGGCAGTTTTTCTAGCTTAGGTTTGCCCATCAGTTAGTATAGTAATTTTACGGCTTTCTATGAGACACTTTGTTCTTTTTTATGAATGCCAATGTTAAACAGTGCGGCAAAACTTAGCATTTGTTCTCATTATTTTTCTTGTCATGTTTTCAAAGAAAATTATTGCAGTCATAAGTTCCAAGCTAAAAGATGACCCTGAGAGGGTGGAGACGAGAGCCGACTGCGGTCGGAAATACCGGACACCCAACTCTCGCAACTTTTTGCCATCTAATGGAGATTATCCATTATCTCTTGATCTTTGTTTGACGCTAAAATTATCATCTTCATGAATACACTGTATTTGTGTTGGCAAAAAGGCTTCTTTTTGCGTTCTACATATTCTGTCGATAGAGTTTCTCCATCTATAATGCCACTAAGCAACTCTGCTTCTGTGTTCTGGCCGGAGGCTATCGATGGGATTTTTCTTCAAATTTTTCTTCTAAACTTGAGCTCTCAACAGAAGGAATGGTCCCTGGGAACTTGTGGACAATGCGTTTACTGAAATGGTTTCCTCTAAAGTTTCGCAGTGAGTTAAGAATTCATCATCTGTTCCGTAACTATATAAAAACTTATGTTGAGGTTGTTCCGGTGTATCATCATTTTAAGTCTCATTACACAAAGATGATTCATTGCACCACCACATCACCCTAGCTAACGCCGGTCTCAGGGTGACGCCCAGCTTGGAGATGTTGTGCCCGTCTTGAAACCTGGAATGATATCAACTTAACTTATGGGTTTTTGGCTCAATAATTTATATTATCAAATATGAATATCATTCAGCAGAGTACTTATTTTTGTTTTATTTTGGACCATTTACTTGAAATACGTGGAATAATTGTTGGTATCTTTTATAATTTTTGATAAATTCAATGTCCGAAATCTTCAATAAATAATAAATTCAATGTTGGTATCTTTTTTAGTAAAGTAAATCGTGTAGTGGAAATTGACATCTGACTTTCGATTTGCCATGTACCAGCGAGTGTTCAAAGCTCAATCACTCATGTTGTCAAGATTATTTTCCTAATTCGTTGCCCAGCGATGCTCGGTACCAGCGGGTAGACTCTTGGGTAGACCAAGTAACCTAGGCACCTGCATAGCACCGTCGGCCGGCTGCTTCTTCTGGACGTCCGCTGGTGCGGTGACTGTGTTCTTTTGCTAATTATGTATTGAGCTTCATTTTTGAAGCAGAGTGAAAACGATAATTCGCATGAATTTTGAGAAAGTGGTCAATGAAAGTAATGTGCTCTTACTAATTCATTGTCGCATAAATATTCTTCAAACGGTTTCCAACGCTCATGAAATCGCAACTAAGAAGAAAATCATTACCCATAGAATGTTCGGTGGTGTTTGTAAGATGTGTGTGGGGAATTTTAATCTTCAGCACAGATGGTAAGGTAGGCATGTCATTGACACGGGACTTGCACCGACAGCAGAGACTCGAAGTGGATTTTGGAGCTGTGCATGGTGCCGCTGGGAGGGTCTTGGTCACGTGGTCTTGGTCGACGATCTCAGCCTGTTGTGACCTGTCCTGCTCTCCCGCTCATTTTTGTCTGTTCATGTAGTGTTCTGTGTGAAACTCCGCATTATTTCAAACCGTGCAACAGCCTGCGACTTGTGCATAATTAAGCCTAGCTAGAGTTAGTATTTCCTTGGCTGGTATTCAGAACTAGGTACCTAATTAACTAATCCCAGTTGCTTGGATGCCTTCTAACTATTAATGATTTGTTCAGAGTTTAGGAAAATTTTAACCTTTCGAGTGACATTGTAAAATGAATATTTGAGAATAAATTCCTTAGTATTGCTAAAATGAGTTGTTTAAAACCTTGTTTCACCGTTTTTTAATAAACTAACGTTTAAGACGTTACATGTAGTCGTGAATCCGCTCAAGATAAAATGAAGATTTATCTCAATTTCAACAGTATCAGAAAACATTCATGGTTCTATGTGATTTGCAATAACTTTCCCTCCAATCATACATGACCTCAAGTGAGGTATTGCATGAAGTTAAGCTAAGTTTTCCAATCGATGCTGCGAGTTCAAAGCAAATGCTATTGTATTAAGACTGCATGATACCTCCCATTTATCGAAGTGCATTTGATCAAACAGGTCAGAGTTGAACAAGTTAAACGCCTGCATGAGAAATGTTGAAGGCATTTTCTGATCTCCACCACTGGTGGCGGGATTGACTCCTAGCGTTAAGTTGAGCTGGCCCTGTACGTTTATTTTGCCTGCATCGTGTTTGTTGACCTCAAACAAGTGTCCGCGGCCCCGGCTTGCTCCTGCTGCCGGCGCCAATGGACGGAGAAAATATTAGTGAGCGCCGCCACTGATCTGATGTAGTGTTATCTAACACCAGCACCTTGCTTTGGTGAAGGCATGCTGCGTACTCTTAGTGTTTCACAGTAGTTCTTTTTTGAACTGTTAGGTTTTGGCTCTTTTTTTCTTAGCATGGTTATTACGACCACTAAAAATCTTCACATTTTTCCTAAGTTAAAGTTGATTCATAGTTCGTTTATACAAATAATTATGACTCCACTCTAGATACACAATGTACTGCCTTTTATGGGGTACTATTTCTGAACTCATTCTAGTTTTATCTCATTGCTTATAATTTTGTAACTCACACGTTTGAATGTGTTTACATTTATTGGGCTGAAACATTTTCTTAATCGCATGATGATGATAATGATAGCAATAATAATAGTAGCAGGAGTACTGATTTTGCACTATGCATTGCTTCCCAAAAGTTTACTCTTGAAGAATTTAGTAGCTCGAGAATGCCCGATATGCTTTGAACAGTTAGTTGTTCTTCAAACGCGGTTTTACTGGTACCTTTCCATTTCCAGTTTACGCATCAGTAACCTGATGCTTTTCTCCAAAGTAGGATACATCATTTGCTACTACCTATTTTCTATCAGACTTGTGTCACTGGATTTAACGTGTTATCTTTTCTGAGTGTGTATTTCGATTGCTGGTAAACGATGATACGGTGCGTGCGGTATTTGATTTCCTTATATCGGTTCCTTCTGATTACAATGCTGGCCTCTTCTCCTCACTCCTCAGTCTTAACTTTGTGCTCAAAGCCGTAGGATCGACTGAGAGAATTTCTTGAATTGCCTCAGGCTTTTTTTTCTTTGTTCTCTCGAGGTTGGTGTCGTCGTGATGTGTGAAGAGCAGCAGCCAAGAACAGCTGCTTTGTGCAGTGCCTTCTTACCGGCTAGAAAGACATACGAGTGCTAGTGCTTGCTTTTGTTCGATGGGCATAACATGGAAATTTAGGACGAATATTATGTTTTAGAACGCAATAGAATAATAAACAGAAAATTTATTAAGGTTAATTCATTGTTGATTTTAAATATACTTGACGAGTAACAATTAATGGTTTAAGATGTTGTATGGAAGCACATGTGGGTTTCTACGCAACAGATGTAGTATTTTCTGTTTTGATTTTGAGAAAGAATGCTCAGAGTTCCAGCCGTTGCAATACAAAATTAATACTCAAAAAACCAATTTGTGAATGTTTGATAACTAAGTAAAGCGCTGCGTATGCAGGCATTTGCGACATCTCATAATGTACACAAAAATCGAAATTCAACTTCTTACACCATCTCACTATTTGTGAAGCATATTTTTATATTATTGACATCCACGTCCTTTTTTTCTTCCCAATTTTGGAAGCGATCGGCAAGTAATGGAATTTTGGGCAACCAATGTAGTCTGCCCACATTTCGACTCGGCTTAAAGAGCAGCGAGAGACAAAAGCCATGGCCTTGCCCGCCAGCTGATGCGGTCGGAGTTCTGACCTGGACGCAGCCGGGTGGTATCCCTGCTAACCTAAATGGGCGGGCCGTGTTCATTTCTACTGTAGTTCTGTTCTTTTAAAAACCATGAATTCTCAGTAGCTCATTCGATCTTGTGTGCGAAGCATCACTTGGGAAAGAGTGGGAAATTTCTGGTTAAAGTAGTTGATCGTGCATTCGGTGGGTAAATAACATAAATTGCTACGTTTTTGCATTCAAGATGACAGATGAGTCGAATAGTTCTTTTGAAGGATTATCTACCTGGGATTCTGAAGAGGATGTTTTGTCATCTCGTCGTTCTGAAGATTCAACTTCTCTGTCGAGAGTTGAGAATGTAGTTGGATATGATGGTGTTGGTGCTTGCGTGACTACTGCTATAAATAAGCTAGGTGATGTAGATTCTATTTCTCAACGGGAAACAGATCGGAAGTTCACCGGTGAACTCGCCCACGTAGAGCAGTCTTCTTTCTCTCGTTGTTCAGCAGACACAAGTAACCTTATACGAAAGTTCCCGATTCTTTCAGAACTGTGCGGTTTGATCGATGGTCTTCCAAGATCAGCGACCTCTGAACTTGAGACATTTCAGGAATCTCTAATTGTAAACTTGCGTCCTTCGAGCAGTGTTGAAGCTGTTGATAACCACCTCATAGAAAAAGCCTTGCAAGAATTGGCCTGTTCAGCTTGTCTCCCTGAAAGTTTGAGTTCTTCCAGAACTCGTCCCAGTAACATTTGTACCGAGAAAAATTTGGTATCTTTGCCGTCAACTTCGGCGCCATTGAAAGACACCCTAAGCTTGGAAAAACTGGAAAGCGAGGACCATACGGCAAATGCAAGTGGTCTGATTCCCTCTGAAGAAGACAACGTTGGCCTTTCCGAGTATTCTCTCGGCAGTTGCGAAGCATCGAGAGCAGATCCTTCAGCCTCGCCTGAAATAAGTAGTGTTCTGCAAAGTCTTCTTGAGATGAAATTAACCAATCCTCCAAAATTTTGCGAGCGTCAACAAAGAAATGATCTGCAAGTATCATCCGAAGGCATTATTAAGCAACCCTCAGGTATGGAAATGCAATGTAATGAGATTTATTCTTCCAACTTTGATGAGAATTTCACGACGCATCCCATCGTAATTAATCCCAACTACGCGGTACCAATAGATTGCTATACCAACTCGGAAGAACGTTCGATACGTGAAAAGTCTTCTAAAATTACGAAGGACAATTCACCTCAAAAGGAAGATGAGGCTAAAAATTTGATGGGGCTGAGGAATGTCCTTGGTAAGGCTTGTAATTCACGGCAGAACATTTGTCCAACAGCAACATTACAGGATAGCGATGGCTTCGCTAACTCATTAGCTCTACAGTCAAATTCAAAATCATCTTTCCGGGTTAATCCCACGAGTTCAGTAAACTCTCTTAGCATGAAAAGAAAGACTTCTCAAAGCCGCATGAGAGGCAGGCTAGTGAACTCCAAGTTAGGTGCCCCCCGCATCAAAATACAAGCTCCTCCCTTGTCACTACCCGAGAATGTTCAGAATTCACCTCGACACGCGGGTATTTTAGATTCACTTCTGACTTACATGCAAGTTCATCGTAATCAAAACAGTGAAGTTCTTAAACATCCAGTGGTAGATTCCACACCTTTACTCTTTCCTGAAAACATCAGATCATCGCAGTCGTCAGATAACTCTGATGATAAACAAAAGTTGAAAACTCCTTTCAAATTAACACGAAGGTCGTTTTTAGCCAAATCACACTCAAAATGTGTTGCTAAATCTGAAACCCCAAACCGGAAAATATTTAGTCGAGCGGCATCTAAGAATGTACCTTCTTTCTCTCTCACTGATAATGCGTTCTCGTTTCGAGATGCCTGTAGGTCAATCATTGACTCTCTAGTCGATGAATCCTCTCCTACTGCTGCCATTCATGAACACCCCTTTGTTGAAGAGATGGAAGAGCATCAACAAAATTACGCAGACTCATTTTGTGCCCTTGCCAATAGCAGCCAGTGTTCAAGCATAACGTCCTCCGCGCTTGATGCCTCGAATGTTTCGACTGATGTCAGCGATGGTGGCCCGAATCAGAAGAACGTGAAAATATCTCGCGTGCTATCACTGCTCACAAGCCCAAGGAAGGACAGTAACTCAGGTCAGCAGCAGCAAGGTGAGACCGTTTCAAGCCAAGACTCTGAGAAGCCTATTACAAAAGCGCAACACAAAAAGTTGAGTTTCGTCCGGCGTCTCCCGTTTCGGAAGTCCAGCAGTTTCGGGGAAAAGGGAAACTTGCGAATGGACACTGACGAAGTATTTTCCTCAACGAAGAAGAAAAAGCAAGGTGAGGTATATCATATATCTAAGTACAACTTTACTGGCTTTACGCACTCTTTACTGGCTGTTTCTATTGTAGATATTTCAGTGCTTGTACAGATATTTCAGTACTCGTTTGAGTAGGTTGATTATTTTGATTGCTTCTCGAAATATTTTACCATTTTCCGGTGTACGAATTTCCCAAACTTTCGCGTAACGCAGAATGGTCATCACTTCTCAAACTCTAACGTACCATAAATGTAAGGTAAAACGAAAAATTATGATTTTGTGTTTCATTCAAAGGTATCTTTGTTTCGTTTTGTGTCTAAGTTTCGGTATTATTATGATAGCCATCAATTCTCCACCTTCAATAGTTTGCAAACGGAGCAAAGTCAGATTGTTTTCTACGATGACAATCGGAAATTCTGGCTCCTTGGGTTTTGATGGAAATTTCACAACACATCCCATCATAATTAATCCCAACTACGCGGTACCAATAGATTGCTATACCAACTCGGAAGAACGTTCGATACGTGAAAAGTCTTAAAATGGTGAGATTTTCCTCGTGAAACTCATCGCACATCTGAAGGCGAGGCAAATCATCGTCGCAAATGCATTAATTCCATTCACTTTTCTACCAAATCATGCGACTCGTATCCGCGCTTGATCGAACTTGCCTCTGAGGTCTATCGAATCCATTTTGAAATTCATCAAGCTGCCATCATGTAGCATCTTTTTGGATTCCCTCTAAGAAAAACACTTGCTTCGGGGCGTAGAATAACTAATCTCAATGTCTCTGTAACCCCATCGACACTATTGTATCGATGGTAATTAGCACTCCCATGGGGAAAATGTGTGAGGGTCCAAACTGAGACTTAGGTAGACCTTCTTTTTGTTGAAATAATAGTATTTTGCTATTTTAAAAACCACCTATTTCGGTTCACTGCTGTCTTGTTCTTCAGCACCTACTACTTTCTTCTTCAACTTTTCATAAACTTCTTTCTCAACTTACTGTTTCTATGCCCTTTCTGCATAGATTCCGCATTCCCTTATCTCCAAACGAAATGGTGCCTTCCTCCTTCTTCTCTTCGATCGATGCGCTCTTTTTTTGTAGCAGTTAGAGAGGCTAAAACTAACAAATAATCTTATATCTTTTACCCTTTCGAGTCTGCCGGGTCATATGTGTCAAATCAATTTCGTGAAAGCCGACTCGAAAATGTTAATTATGCAGAAGTATTCGTTTTGAATTTCAAATTCAACGAGTTCCTCCTTAGCCATGGTCAAACTATCATTGAACACAACACCGTTGCTGACTATGCAAGCTACTCAAAATCTTGCACCAAACTTTACTCGGGAGTCACCGTGACTCACGGCAGCAGTAATCAATACCTCCGGAGGGCACCTTACCCTCTCTGGAGCCTTCGTCGCGTGCACAACGAGTGAGGTGGTCTGGACTGCAGGCGCATTGTGTCTGGATTGCAGTCATTAGACGCTTCCTTGGCGCCATGTGCGGAAATTACGCTCACGCTTTGCTCGATATGGCATGTTTACGTAGTGTCCATCTGCACGTTTTTTTTTCTTGCTGTAACCGAGTGCTAAAGTTTCATCCGAGCTTCAATTTTGCCTCTTTAGGATTTTGTTGTCTTCTTTGTCTCTGGTTTGATATATTTCATATTGATGAGCAAGAAGAGGAATGCCCAAATGTAAAATTCACACTATTATACATCACAAGATTTACCTGTTTAATGGAATATCACGGTCAGCGTTGTTGTAGTTGCAGTAGTTTGCGTACCTTCCTGTTTTGACCTTCCCCTTCTTGACCATCAGAGATTGTTAAGTTTATGTGTAGATAATACTGTTTTTGCTTACACAGATTTCCATGATATATTCCGGTATTATGATTATTTAATCTCACATAGCTTTAATAAAATTTGCGGAAGGCCTCTTTAAGCTGCCAAGCTAACTCGTTCAGATGAGCAGTTCAAATCAAAGTGCCCGCCAAAGAGACAACCTTCAATTTTTGCCGAGTTTATAATTTTTGAGTTTGAAGAACAAGTAGAGTGCCAAGTGTTGCATCAAAACAGCCCTCCGTCATATGTGACACGTCTTTTGAGAGACGCTGAAATTTAGAAAATGTGGTGAAACAAATCTTTTAATCGAGAATAAAACTACGACGTTTTCTAATTAAACACCCAGTATTGATATCCATACCCCACTAAGCGTATCAGCAATACAATGGGACGCTGAGATACTCAATGTTCGCAACACCTCCGTTGGAGCGCTGATGGCGCTCTGCTCGGACGGTGAAACTGATCCGGCGCAGGAATGCGGTCACGGTAGACTCGCGGGAGTCCGGGGCTAAACGCTTCTTGTGCCCACTCTTGCTGCTCCTCTCTGGGCGCTAAGTTGTTTTCCCAGCCGCTTTGTTTGGCTGCGTTTTCAAGTTTGTCTGACAAAGCTAGTAATTCTTGGAGGTCTATCAAACAGTAATGATTTTGCTGATTTTCTCTTTTCAATCAACTACAAGGATAGTGAATCATCAGGGTTGATTTTGGTTTGTATTGTGATAGAAATAGTATATTTTGGTTCAGTGAATATAGGCTAAGTAGATGATACCATGCAGTACTACTACGTTGTCCGGAGTTCCACCACATGACGGTAGTAGAACTTCAATTTCTACAATTTCCAGATGCTTCCTAAAGCAATTTCAGAATGATCTCATATAGTTGCTGTTAGACAAAACGTGCAAATACGAGACGTTAAAGATGGCTATACTTCAGAAATTTCAACGAATCAAGTCTTCATAGCAATGGGGATGAGCATCACTGTAACTTAGATTTTCTGTAGCTGATTCAAGTCATACAAGGATTGAATTTGTTACTGAATTCATAAGAACAAGAGTATCTAAATGTAAACTTATAAACTGACCACTATCTTCCTAGCACTGCATGTTGTTGTATGCTCAGCAATATAAGAATTTTATTTTCAAACTTCCGAAACAGTTTGCCGGAATTGAGTCTCCTCACTCACCAGAGAACTCCACATTAATATGCGCGCATTCGAGCGTGTGAGAACTTACAGAGCGTAAATGCATAGCTTCATTGCTAGGTTTCAATTCATCCTACATACTAGTGTCACGTTAAGAATTGACATATTCATACTATTCTCATCGTAGACTACTCGAGTAGTTTTGTATACTGTGTATAGAATTGAAATAAATTTATCTAACAAAAAAAACTCCTTCCATATTATTGACATCCTCGTAATTTTTCTTGCCGCAATCGTTACATGGGATTTCTTTTAGGGCAGATCAAACCCTAAAAGGCCTAGAAAGGAACCCGGCTTTGAGCCTCTCTAAATCAGCTAACTGAACCCGGATCGTTATAAAACTACGTAAAAAAGAAGATATGCGTCAGTTAAAACTACATAAAACTTATTCATGTCAACTCAATCATGCTAATGAGGCACCAAACCGATGAGTCAAAAAATCAAATGACCTTCTGGGGACATCCTCAAATCATTATTTGGAGAAGTTCTGGCATGAAGGAACATTTTCTGAAAAGAATATAACCCAATGCAAATTTTGTTAGAGAATCAATGGTCTACAATACGATGCCAGATGGCAGGGCGCACTGAATGTTGATTAGACAAAATAATAAATAAAAATTCATGTTACAAAAACGAATGAAAAGCTGCTGATCAGAGGTTAGCAACCTAAAGACTGTGATTCTAGAATTAAATGTGTACATTTCTATATATCATTTCTTTTTCAAAATGTTTTTAAATACTTATTTAAATGTATATATATATAAATGTATCTGTGTGTATTTACATATATGTATATATATATTTACTATGCGCATGTAGAGGTTTGTGAAGATGTTTGTGAAGTTTGCGAAGAATTTTGACGCAATATGATTTAGGATTCGTCAGTTTGGAGCCTCATTAGCATACTAATTGAATATGTATCATTGAATTGATATAAATAAATTTGATATTTATAGTTATAACTGATTCATTTCTTCCTTCGTACGTAGCTTCATGACGATCCTGGTTCAGTTCGCTGATCTAGAGAGGCTCAAAGACAGTTTTTTTCTAGGCGCTTCAGGGTTTGGTCTGCCCTTTAATAACCAAGTTTACTTCTCTGTTATTTTATGCGCGACATGAGCACAGCGCCAGGTTTGTCTACTCATGCGAGAATCACGCTGCTCAACGTACCAGCGTACGAATTGTCGAGTCGGTATCCTTGTGTGGAGCTCGGTTGTTGAAATTGATATCGACATGCAAGGAGAACAGAAGATATATGAATTAAACAAGCCCTCAAATTGTTTTGACGTTTCAAAATATGCGAACGTCGGGATTGTGTTATTTGTTGTACTAGCACCATTTTAGCGCCTTTATCTTCGATTGAAGTGCGTGAAAGCGGTGAACTCGCGTGCAAATCTAACGCAGGGTTCTCGTGTATAATGGCTGGCAACTCGGTAACTTCGGTTTCTTTTCTTTCACAATGGAATGCGTGTTGATCATTTCGGAATTTCTTGTACGTTATACTCGCATATGCGTTTGTGTTCTGAAGCTATTTATCTGATTATCCAAAACTTTATGTACTGTCAACCAATAATTCTGGAATGAAACAGCTAAGTAATTCTATGTATATTAGAATCAACATCCATTCACTGGTAACAACCGTAGTGGGCTTCGCAAAGCTAAGCTCTGCAGGTAATCAGAAATGCGTTGTATTGAATAAAGCAGTATGACTTTCACTGGTAGATGGCTGCTTTCGACCGAGTCCACTCCACACTGCGCGACGAGTTACTGATTGCGTCTGTGTCGTGAGGCCCACGCGTCGCCCAGGCGTTCGCTGCGGAAACGAAACGAGTTGGAGCAAAATATGAAGTAGAGATACTTTCTAAAATTCGTTTGACTATGCCGAAAATGAAAGCTCATTTGTTGGTTTATTGAAGTGAGTTATTTGTCTGAGTATTTAAATAACGGAGAATTTCCTTGCGATTCAATACTCGAAAAGTGAAAAAGCAAGACAAATATTTTAATTGAAGTTTTAATTTAATTGAAGTTTTTTCTGTGCAAATTTGTTTTAACTGTTTGACAAAATTTGACCACTTAGAATTTAACCACCATGTCGGGTTGCCAAAAGCTCAGAACACAAGTTTTATTTGGAAAACGTTGAAATTTGAGAATTTTAGCCTGAAAAAACAGCACTGAACGTATACAAGTCGACAGAACAATTTACTCTGCCAGCTGTACTGCTACGACGACGTAAATTGTACGAAACTCTGACAGCTGAACAGCCGTTGAAAATTTTAGTCCTGAAATATTAACTGAATACTGCGCACAGTGGACCCATCAAAGTATTGGTTTTTCTCCCTGAGCTGCAATGGTCATACATCAACGTGCAAGGGCAGGCTAGAACCTGTACTTATTTGTGCTATCAAGTTGCGGTGAGCAAATGATGTGCGCCTGTGAAACGTCTGAAATTTCCGAATTGTGCTACTCAAATATTTAAAAAGTTCTTTTAACAATAGATACAATTCATACCCATGTGCAATAGTGAATAGGTAAAAGGAGTCCCCTCAGGGGGATACAACTATTGTATCTATGGGAATTGGCGCTCCCAGGGGAAAATGTGAGGTGCTGAACTGAGACCATCTCTAAAATGTTTTTTGCTTTGTTAAAGGACCATCTTTTTTCGGTTCACCGCTGTCCTGTTTTTTAGAACCTCTAACTTTCTTCTCCACATTTTATCTTGTTCCAGGACCTTCCAATCTTACTATTTCTACGAGCACGGGATCCCTTGCGGGAACACCCTTTGTATATTCCTCGCTTCCTTAACTCCATACTAAATAGTGCCTTCATCCTTCCTCTCTTTGAACATCTTTGTTGTGGCAAAGCGAGGCTAAAACTTATTTTATAATCAATCAATCAGGTAAAATGAGTGAATGGGCGACAATGTTTTACGTAATGTTTTGCATTTGTTACTTTTTTGGTTTTTAAGGTTTTAGTGTTTCATCTTTTCATTTGAAAAATAGTTTAATTAAATTTGCGACTTTTTTATGCAGATTATTCTAACACTAATGATGGCCTGTTTCCTGATCGTTGGTAATAAGGTTTTATCCTGAAAACTTAATAGATGTTCACCGGAGTTCTCTTACCCTCTCATTTTTATTAAGAGGGATTTGGCTCTCCAAAATATTTCCTACATTTGCACTGGAGAGGGTGCATAAATTTCTAATGAAAACGTAACTAAAATAATTTATTTAACTTATTTTTAAAATAAATTCGCCTGCAGCTCCCCGTAGCTCACGATCTGTAACCTGCTGTTTCATCAGGAGTAGTGCTTTCGAGATCACACAGGCCTTAGACGTTCATTTCATGAATCATTGAGATTCTCCACGCAGCAGCATAGACGTGAAGGTTTGCTCATCTCTGTCTTACTGGGTCTTGTAGCTGGGGAGTTTTCGTGAAACTGATGTCCTTCAGCTAAAGGGATCTCGAGAGACTACCTTCCCCACCAGTTGGGGAGGTCTTGTGAGACCGCTCTCCTCCCCAAAGCCTCGAGAGGGAGAGAGAGAGAGTGAGAGAGAAGGTCCACTTATCGATTTTGTGCTTCCCACGCGCAGTGTTGACCAG
Source organism: Platorchestia sp. MABIK (assembly GCA_014220935.1). Lineage (NCBI taxonomy): Eukaryota > Metazoa > Arthropoda > Malacostraca > Amphipoda > Talitridae > Platorchestia > Platorchestia sp. MABIK. The sequence goes on from JACJUY010002059.1 coordinate 37,281, forward strand.
AAAAGGAGGGAATGTCAAAGGAAGGAGTGTGGGCGAAGTTTTCTGACACTGCAAGTGATTCAAAAGTTTCTATAGGGACCAAACTGCAAATAGCTCTTCACATAGCTATTCTTTTTATCTTATCGGTTTTTATAAACAGGGAAATACTTGCGTATCTCATCGAGAGCACAGCGGAAAGTCAATTAGAACTGTGTTTTTTAACAAATTTATACAAAGATTATTTGTTGCTATATTTATCCAGACGTACAATACAAAATGCCGTGTTTTACTTACTGCAGTACATTAAACGTAAATTCGACAAGCTGGGTCGATCCTGTCAACTTGCAACAATTTTAGCTTATGTTTTGAGTTCCTGTCGCGACCCTCTCGTCCCTCACGAGATATGAGGGTGCTTCAGAAATTTGTATCATAAAATGTTTTGATCAACGTTGTAGAGCAAATTTATGTAATATAAAATATAACAGTGAGGGGAAAAGTCATACAATATCATTAACACACAATTATACATTAGACCAGCTATTAGCTGCGCAAAATAAAAGTTCTCCAGATGTCCGTTTGACTCAAAAAACTGCGTCTTGGTTTTGAAACGAGTCTATTACGAAATCGAGTAGTGTTATCAATTGAACCTCGATGTTGTCATGTCTGACGTGTGGACTGAATGCTCTTTTACAGATTGCGCTGCTGAAAAGCCGAGTTTAGACGTGAGATGCACAGTACTGGTTTAAAAGATGGAGCAAGATAGAGGATGAGGGAAAGCGATGATGTTTGTGATTGATGCTGAGAAAATGAAACAAAACTGCTGCATATGATTTCGAAACTGTGACTTTTCATCCTATGATGGTGACGCTCTGAGTTACGTCGTATGAGTGAAAAAATTGCAACACCATTAGGAGATAGACATGTACATCAAAAACTGTTACACTACCTTCCATGATGGATACTGTTTCAGTAAGAGGCTTACAACCCTTAACAGTGAAGTCGCTACAAGCTCAAGTATTGAAGGTGTTACAAGCAGCAGCATTGAAGGTGTTACCAGCGGCAGTATTGAAAATGTTACCAGCAGCAGTATTGAAAATGTTACCAGCAGCAGTATTGAAAATGTTACCAGCAGCAGTATTGAAAATGTTACCAGCAGCAGTATTGAAAATGTTACGAACTTCCTCACTTGAGTGGCGTTGAGTGAGTGGCGTTACAAGCTGCAGCTGGGAGGTGCGTTACAAGTTGCATCAGTGAGGGGCGATATGAGCTGCAGTGGCGAGGGCGCTTGCAGCAGGGTGACTCAATGCTTCAGCCTGGCTTATCCTGGTGACTTGTCTCATTCCTAGTAAATTTGGCGGTGCAATTCAATTGTCTCGTTGTAGGACATTTGTGTGTGTGGCGCTGTGGCCTTCCTTGTGGCTTCGTGGTGGGGTGAGCTGTGGCAACACCCCTGTGCTGGGGCGGGATGTGGCGGAGGTGGTTCGTATCTAATCACAACTGCTGACGTATTTCACTGTAAACAAGATATTGTTATTCATAATGTAGATTATTTATGCGTATAACAATACAAAGATAGTCATCTTTACGCACATTTTCGTGGCTAAAATTTGTAGAGGCGCTGCCGAGCTTCAGCAGGGTTATGCTGGGTGAAATCTTCCCAGCGTAATTTTGTGAGTGGATTTTGCTGATTTTTTTCTCAAATTGTCTTTAGGTGAGTATGTTCCGATGCTGAAGAGATTTATGCGTCAGAAATCTCCGCAATGATATTATTTTTTCAAGCTCTAATATGCTTTGGTTCGCACTTAGATTTGAAAGCGCACCAATTCCCGATCAAATACCGATGCGTGCGCATTCAATTTTTGCACTACGGAATGTTACAGGCCTCTTAGTATCAGGCAACGAACTTTTCCAGTGCATGCTGCATTGTGCCATACGCTTTTCGAAGTTTCATTGTACAATGATCTTCTTGGAGTTGCAACACAAAACATCCTCAGCGCTGTCGTGCGGCGAGCTAAGCGTTGCTGCAGCACCAATAATCAAACTACCATTATTTCCTAATTCATCACCATCTTGAGGAAGACGATTGCTCGAAGTTTTCTCCCTTCTCTCTACGCAGAAAAATTATCAGTTGTCGAAAATGGTCGGAATTGTAGTTTTTCCCGTATCGAACTAGTTATCAATTCAAATCGTTTTCTAATTTGGCATGATTGTCTCCATTGGGACAATCACGTGTCTGCTTACTGTAGTACCTCCTATCGCTAAGATAATGATAATTTGTGGTGGTTAATACGTATTCCCTCGGTAAAAAAATTTACGAGCCATGCCAAAAAAAATTACTGTCATCGCAAAGCTTGATGGCTTTTGATAGCTAAATATTTGAGGCTATTTCAAACACTCATATCAACCTCGTCAGATCTCAGTTGGCGCTTGTTCTACAGCTTCTTCGTACACTCACCACCGTGATGGGCTACAGGCATATTCTTTAAGAATAATGACTTTTCTCTTTTCCGTTATTATTACCGTTCTATACTGTTATGAGAATCGTTTTAAAGAAACAAATAATAGGGAGCAGGGATACATTTTGATATTATTTTCTATGTTTAGGAGTGAGATCTCATTTCTTGTACCACCAATAGGACGCGTTTGTTGCTACGATTGCCTAAGCTTAGCGTAGATTGCCCTCAGTCAGTTTAATCGCAAGGAGGAGCAAGATAACATTTGAGAGAGAGAGAGAGAGAGAGAGAGAGAGTGCACGAAGCGTCTCCACCGTGTGGTGCGTCTGTGAAGACGTACGACCACAACAATGTGGTCTATCAGTAATAAAGGCTCGGTCTTGCCAATCTATTTCTCGTCACTCGTCACCAGCAAATTGAACAATAATTTATGTATATCTTCGAGATGTTACGCATTCATTATCATCGTCGAACAGTATCGGGAAGTAACATCGTAAATGCAACAAAACTTTCCAGACCCTCCTAATGTCGACGATCTGGATGTTACCACCTAAATCTCCAACATTACTTTTGACCCCCTGTTCCCGTCAAGTGCATTCAGGGATCTGCTATTTTAAAATGAGTGTTCCGAAGGTTTTCAGAGAAATACCAGTGTGTTCCTTCTTGCAATTCTTTTGCAACAGCGTATGGTACCAGTTTCTCTTGGTAATAAATCTCTTGATCTTTTCCTGAATGTCCTAATTACATATTTGTTACAAAAACAACGGAGATGTACGTTCAGTTAAGTTAATTATTTTGCCATGTGAAAGCATGACCTGATAGTTATGCTACGCAAGTAAAAATTATAATGCCTCGTATTATCTGTATTTACTAATTTCCTGCAACGTACTGTGGGTATTGGCAGGAAATTCGTTAACTGATTGATTAATATTGAGAGACCTAACAAAGCAAAATTAGATCTGATATGATTTGTGCCTATTCGACGTTAATATGTCTCCCTCAAAGGATCACCAAAAATGTAAGCACATCTAGCTCATGAAATCTCAATCGGAGTAAATTAAGAATGATTACTGGATGCAAAGTTCCCGTTGAATCACGGAGTCAATCAGTGATGTTAATGAAAGGCAGTTAATTTTTGTTTACGTCTAAAATAAAAAATTCGGAATGGGAGCGTATATAATGACTCGTTTTATACATCACACGCTCTCATGCTCTAGAATTGCAGTCACCAATACATCTAACCTCCTCCTTAGTGAGAAATTTTCAGTTTGTAGCATTGTTTCATTTGAAATTTCTACATGTTTCAATTATAGCGCCCTGTTGCAAAGACGGATTATTGTAGATAATTTCCATTTATTTAATGTACTCAGTTCGTGCCATTCATCCCCGCCATACTGTTGGTAGATTGTATCACTCATTAAATGGTGACTAATTTATAAATCACTCTAAATGTATTTTCGTTTTGTGCCCACTTCTTGTATCGTGTTGTTCTCAAAGTCATAGCGCGATGCCTCTTTTCTTCATCCAACAACCGAGGAGTGACGAGAAAATCCCGTGACGCGCTGCAGCCGTCATAGTGCGTCGCGTGGTGTTTACTTACGACAGAGCCCCAGAAACGCTGAGAGTAAAACAAAAAACTACGCCCTCGTGTTTCCCGAGGGTAGACAAATACCAACCGATTTGAACCATGAGTCCAAGTCTCCAAGAGCAGAAAAGCTAGAGCATCAGCGGTTCTGCCGATTCAGTCTCACTCTCAGACTCAGTGTGGCGTTAGAGACCAGAGTGTAAGCGTGTGCGCTTGTGCAAGGTGATGTGCCTTACGTGGGCTTGCAAAGTGCTGGCTGCACGAATCGAACTGATCTGGCATTTCGAGAAAGCTCAAATACCACGAGGGAAACCTTCCCTTTTATCTCAGAATAACACCAGCGTCTCGTAGGAATTACATTCTAGTATTGGCTGGCTTAGTTTAAGTTTTATTTTCACAGACATTTTGCCGACATCCAAATAGGGGAGGTAGCTTGCACTTCGTCACTCGTGATCGACTGAATGCTTGTGCAAGCACCAGCCGCTTTCGTGCGTGAGGCAAGTCGGTATTGTGGTGCGAGTTGAACGTTATTGGCCTGCACTGAATACGTCGTATTGTTCAGTGTGACAGGCCTGAAACATTGTAAGCATACTATACTACGTATCCCGTTCATTCGATACTTTATTTTGAAAGCGGTACACAGTATGGAAAGTTAAAGAAATCGACGACAAATCCTGATTATTTTCTAGAGAAGACAGCGCTTTCATGGAGGCGAGTAAAAGCGCTCACGGTTCTCCCATTACTCTGCCTCTCGCTGCCTGCGCTGCTCAGTAGAAAGCAAAGCCTCGCAATTTTCACTGGAATGCCGCTATCTCGCTGACCAACTGGCGACTTGGTCATCCGTTGAAAAAACGTTTATCAGACTTGAATGCTGGTAAATTAACGTTTTTGGAGCACCAGAGATTTGAATGCTAAATTCAGCAAATTACTGTTAACAAGCTGCCTTTTCTCTTCACAAACACTGGGAACGGCTTGCTTATATCTGTTTCTACACAGTTGAAGAGTGACGGTGCTTTGAAACTGATTCTGATTTTCTTGACAAGAACTCGTATTGTTGTACAACTCTGTAAAAAATCATGCTCAGTCGGTGTTCTTTCTTGTGGTTTTAGTGAAGTTACTGTTTCATGAGACATTATCTTATCTTCGTCAATTTTATTGCTTCAAGATAGCCGCCGTTTTAGTGTTGTCGTTATTTTAGTGAAGTTTTAGCGTATTCTTTGTTTCAGCAATAATCATTAACAGTCGTGCAGCCACATCAAATGTCTAACTGATGTCTTCAAATGCGGTGAACCGACGTATTTTGCTTCTGCGATAGAAATTAGTTCTTAGAATTTCCCTCATTGATTGTTAGTTTTAATGAAAACATTTGATCAATTCGTTTCTTTTTAGAGTTGTAGGACGTTTGAAAAGCTCTTCAATCACAACTGACTGATTAATCGTCATATTTTGTTTATTGAAACTTAGCATTTAATTTGCATTACTAATTTAGTGTTTAGTTTCTACTAGGTACATTTAGACTATATTTATAAAAACAGGCAAAGATGTCAGTTGCTAGCTGAAACATTCATTTACTGAAAAATCGCACACAATTATAACTGTAAATTTCGCGGAATTCAGCTTGAGACGGAATGTTTAAACCGACCTTAACTAAATGAAAATTTCAGTGTATTCATTGAAAACCATATAATACGGGTGTTTTTAACAACAAACTTCATAGCCATCTTGTAAGAGTTCAGTTTATTTCTGAATGTTGACACCGACAGCTAGCAATGTAACTCAGTGAGACCCTCACCACTACGCACGTAAAGTCCAAGGGCTGCATTTGTTTTAAATTACGTCGTCATAGTGATACAGCTGCTAGAGTAAGTTCTTTCGAGTCAACTTAGCTGCAGTACGGAATGTGTAGAGCTTTGAGTAAGAGTAGGCCCCTACGCTACGTGCTATATCAAGTTAGTGTTTTTCCAATTATACTGGAGCAAAAAGAGCGCTCACGATCAGGCAAAGCTGAAGGATTATCAGATGTTGCGTACTTTTAATGCTCAAATTCTGGCATAAAAAACGAATTTGACATTGCACGTTGCTTAGTTGAGTCGACTGGAAAAATTCATGCTGCTATTGATCAAAAATCCGGCCCCAGGACGCGGGCCATGTCGGTCAGCGTCTAGTGTCCACTTCAATCGGCTCCACCTGCTCGTTAGTTACAACTTTGCCGTCTTGTTTGTCTCGTTTTCAAAGAAAATCAACTGCTGGGTCACCTGTCACCTAAACTGTCAATGATTAGCGGTCTACTGCCAAGCTGCTTATTAGTGAGGTAATTTTGAACCAAAAACAGAATCTAGTTACTTCGTTTCGGGTATGGGTTGCCTAATTATCGGACTAAAAATTTCATTCAAAGTTGCAAATTATCTTCATTCAATAACCTATGCTTTGTCTGAAAAAAGGATTGTGATATTTTCGTGTAAATGACTCGGATCGGTACCCTCAACGGTATGGTGCGCCAATTCTAAAATTTTAAGATAAATCAATTGAATTGTAATCCATTGACGCATTCAAAAGGAATAAATCCTCAAATGATCGCATGTTACGAGAGTAACTGTTGCAATTTTGGCCCATTTTATTGGCCTTGCTCCCGAGCGTTTCAGTTTTATCATAATATATACTTGATTCCACGAGTGTGTAACTAGATTATTGCATTCACTCCATGTTATGCTGTTATAATAATATTGTCGTTTAACTGTAACTCTACCTAAACTTGTTGCCAAACTGACGTCAAATGCAAAATTAGTGGGCATTTGTACTGACTGAGAAGTTTTTTATTTATGCGGAAGAAATCATTTCTTGGCTCTGGGAAATGTCGTAGTCTATTTCGAAAAGTTGTATCATATTTTCAACGTTGAAATGCTCCGAATGTAACCTATGCTATGTCGAATAAATTAATGTTCTAAGTTACGTAAAATTTATTTATTTTTAGTTCGAGAATATAGTTTAGGCCACACTGGCCAAATTCATGCAGTATTTTTTCCTTCAAATAAAAAATTGTTGATGAACCATGTGTTCTGTGAATATTTAATCCATTTTTAAAGGAGATTATTTATCCTCAGAAATATCAAAGTTATACCGCAAAGAACGTATAAGTTAATTGTGTTCGGGCAGTCTTTTAAAGCTACCATTGCTTCAGTTTATGATGCTTTCTTTGAGGTCGACGGTTTGGTATTCTCGGATCAAGCGAGCAGTTCATTTTTATATTCCGGCTGTTTACCTTGAAAGAATTAGAAAGGTATCAAGTGAATCAAACTTTATATTGAATCCTCAAAGAGTGTAGTTGAACCCTGTAACAATAAATTTTACAAATAAGGTGGAACTTATCACGTAACGTATTCATTAATATTAATTGGGTGCGCTGTCCATCGGGAAGAATATATAAAAGCTAACTATAGCGATGTGGCAACGAACCATTTCTGATGTAACTTTCACTTCAAGTAATAATATAGTACTGTTGCCATGAGTTTCAAATGTACGCATTGACAGACCTCACCTTACTTGATCTCACTTCGTAGGTTGAGTCTGTGCGCGGTCGCTGTATGCCATTACGGGCCTCCATGTGCCACCCTCTCGACGCTCGCCGTGCGCCGTGCCTCCTTAAATAGACCAACACGGCAGCCCTTGTCTGTTTAAGGAGCTTCTTTAATTTGTTGACGCTGTGTCCGTAGACCGCGTGAGCTTTTTGTAGATGCGTTGAGTTATCAGTCACCCTGCTTGTCTGCCAGCGCTCTGCTCGTTCCCTCAGTGATCTCTGAAGACAACTGCTTCAAGTGTTCATCTGGTAATCGCTTCATGCGGAAGAATCGTCTTGTTTTGTTGGAATTAACTAAGTGTAGGTACATTAATTGCCTAAACCCAGTTTATGTGATGAAGAAATGTGGACGGTAAAAAGTGTTCATAACTGACGATACTTTATTAATTTTTCTTTTCTGTCATCTTGTTGCCGCTTTTTAAATTTTTTATTACACCCACATATCGAGTTGGTATTCAAGTCCGATCGTTCAAGATACTGGATCGATTTTTTCCTTTGTGATGTGGTCGAAGGACAAACTAAAAAGTGATCTAGCCGACCGGAAAGCGCAAGATCAAGATGAAAACACTAGTGCGATGTGATTCCCAATTTTTACTCTCCATTTGATAGAAGTTCGCCCACAAACACTCGAAATGGTCTCATTTGAGACGGTTGCCAGAGATGGCCGGAATGCGCGTTAATTTTCTAATTCTGTGCCTAATGCTTATTTGCTGTGAAGCATCGACTTTAATTCACTCAAATTTACCAGCTGCGCTCGGTGTGCTGCTGTTCATGGTCTCACTTATACGCTCCCGTCTACAACTGGGAAGTACCACAGACTGAGCTGTCTCGTCCAATTCACTCGCTCCCGCGTTCGCATAAGCTATCGCTTCCACCCACGTGGCTTGTGTTGACACGTCAATTGAGGAGTTTGAAAGGTATCAGCACTTAGAGAACCAAGTGATGGGCATCGCTATCGACCTACCCTTTCGGTCTGCACTTCTCCACAAGGTCGTGTTGTCTTGTACTGTTCAGTATGCGTAGTCTTATGTTGGCTGATGTTCTATACTTCTTGTCTTTATCTTGTTAGGATTCAAAGGGCTTCCTAAAGGTTGCGCACATTCTGTGAACTTGCTGGTCTCTGTGGAGACACTACTTTCTTACATTTTTAGTTTTTTGATTAGGGACTCCGAAATCCATGACATGAAAAAAACAATTCCACTCACTCGCAGGTTTTGTGCTCCCAAATGAATGTGACCTAAAGTATTTTCTTATGCTTTATATCCCTTTACCCAATACAAATGATACTAACCATAATTTTGGCTGGCATGATCAGTAGTATTAACGCAAAGACACTATTACACACTTGAGAACTAAATCTGTGTGTTGAGTGGAAGCGAATCAAATGGCTGATGAAACTAAAACCTCATTACACTAGTTAGTACTCGCAACAATAATTTGGACAGATATACTTCACAAGCCAAAAATACACCGATGCTTGAGATTTATAGAGCTGCACAGCATCCGAGGCAGTTAAGGCTGTACTCTACATAAATTGGTGTTTGAGTTTGTTTCCCGAATTAGACGCGTGAAATGGGTATGGGCTTCTCATATTTATTCAGTGATAGGCATTCGTCCCAGAGCCCGCACACGGCCTTGCGACTCTGCAGCTCCTGTTTCTGCAGCTGGACTTTCTCTGTGTGCGGAATGAGGTAGCGAACAGGTGGAGCAGCTGAGTTAAACCTCTGATTCATGCTCGCCACAGCTCGCATACTTGGCTTATCGATCACCTCCACTGCCGGCCTCTAGTGTGTCCTCGATTTCGTAATTTTTCTGTGCGTGCCGTCCAGCTGCGCACGGTTTATGACCCCTTGCATCTGGGTAAAATTGTATTATAGAATCAGTGTGGGAAGTTATGTGTTTCACATCATTCTTATGTGACAGTTAAGTCTAAGGGGAAGAAAATTGTCAACTAAAAATTGGTGTTTCCGGAAAGTTTTATTTTCAAAAGGATTTTAAGTTCCCTGCGATGTTTATGAGAAAAGTTCTAAATAAAATGGTGTAAATATTCCTAACGCAGTTCTGCAATCCGCTATCTATATTTTTTTCGGGCATGAAGTGTGTTATTTCGTTCGTCGTTAAACTAGGACTAGAAGTGCTATTTTGGTAGCGGTTCAAATTTTAATAGTATAATTGTAGCACGGAATCTTTGCCTGCTTCAGATCAAGAGCTCAAGTTCAAGTTTCCCAAACAAGGAAAGGCGGCGTACGGAGAATAGTCCAAAAGAAGATATTAAGAAGTCTGTTAAGTCGTCTATGTTGAGTGGAGGTCAACGCAAAATTCAGGAGCCCTCAGATTATGATTTAAGATTCACTCATTCATGAAGTAGTGCAGTCTCTGCTGCGCAATTCAGTATTTTCAGGAGTTGAAACGAATGTTTTTTGCTGAACTGACCGTTTTAACTGCGAAGTAGTTGAGAGGTCGGTGGTGTTTACCGCATTTAAATTCGCACGGCACCAAACGCCGTCTCCGGCGCCTGCCACGCTTCTTGCTGTCGAGTCACCAGAGGGACCTTCGTTTGTCATCACCATCATTGGTCTGTGAGACAGCGACGTCCTGGCGGCCGCTGCTCTGTCTCACTCATCTGCTGCGAGCGTCTTCCCGTCGTTATGGGTCGAATGCACAATGAATCTCGTACTCTTATTGTGCTGTTTTTCATTTGCATTACACTTTTCCTAATTATAAAGTATGTAAATTTTGCATGCTTTCCTTTGACCAGACGCCTGTTTCATGCCTACGCACAATTGGCGCCACAAGCTGCGTATATTTGCTTGTGCCGTCGACCGCTCTTGCAGCTGCCAAATTATCTCCTGCCTCATGCGGCCTTCTAGCCTCCCCTCACGTCATGAAGAACTTCAAGTGTACGCATAGTCTTCTCTACACTTATTGTTACGATCAGTGTTTCTCTGGGTTCGATTTTGAATTAGTTTGCTTGCGTTCGCTGCGATTTTCCTGTTCGAGCACTAGAGGTATGCATACATACAGATATTAATTTTACTTCCTATATGTTCTCCGTAGTTTCTTTCCGTCGTCCGTTTTCTCCTCAGTTCGTAAAATAATTATTTTTCTTAATTTTTGTCTTGATTCACGTCACAGTTTTTGAGTTTCGTGAGACCAATGTCAACAGGCCTCATTGTCCGGTATCAGGACGTGTTCATTTGAAATAGTGTTAGTTGAATTCTGTAATCCTATACTCATTGATAGCGACTGAACTCTCGGAAGTTCATTTCCGCGGAATCCTCGTATTATTTCAATAATGACATTTCATCTTGCGACGGGTCGTAAAATATGTTCCTCTTTGCTAGTGCATTGTTAAATTAAACTCTTTGTCCTACCACTAAATTGATCCTCGAAAATAGTGATCTTTAATTTTTAACGTATACATTCGAAACTAAATCAGTCATTCACGTATCGTAGGCATGAATTCATTTCAAATTATTGTTGAGACAAAGCCCGTCTATCATTTTGTTGGTGAACACGCTTGCCCGGAGACTACATTGTGTCGTCAGTTATACAGCGGCTTTGTCTGCCTACTCGGGCATGCGTCACGGCTTGGTCGTGATATCGCGATCTTTGTCCTCGGACGTCGCGTTGTTTCCATGCGTCACGAAGACGGGGCCGGCTGCTGTGCGTTGTAATCCATGGCGAAATTTCCTTTAGTCGTCATGTGCTTCTGTTTGACATTTGTGTTGTTCGTTGCGAGTCAACAAGAAGAATTATTTGTATTTCTGCTCTGTGCGCAGGAAAGACAGAAGGCTTCATATGTGACGCTTAGTTGATGATAGTGTAAAGTGTGGTGCGCTTGCAAGAAGCTGACAGAATTGTCTCCGTATTATCGTCCTAAACTGTTGTTTACCAGCGGCAGGAAAATATTTACTTCCATGCAATTTCTACTAGAACCAACGATGTTGCCTCTACTGCTCATCGACAGCAGGAGGAAATAACGAAACGCTTTTTTTATGTGCTCTCCTTTGATTATTCTTTCGTCTTGGTAGTTTTTTTTAGAAATTTTACTGGAAGGTAACTTAGCCGAAGAGATTGAACTCAGATGTTTCGGCTTCAAGAGCAGAACATTAGTAAAAATCTGAATTTTATGTTTTTTTTCTTCATTTTATTCGGGGAGGCACACAGCTTAGTGCATGTGGAAATGTGATGCCGCTTTCAGGCGTGCGTTGTCTCGTTTGAGACGTAGATGAAACAGGAAACGCCATAAGCGCCAAATTGACAGTAGCAGGCTCCGGAAACGATTTTTCTTGTGCTGCTCATGAACTTATAAGATTTGTGAGTTTATTTTTTGTAGAGTCCGAGTTCAGGCTTCTAAACTGTTGAACATAGAATTTTTTAAAGATTTATTACGCTGTCAGTGTTCCTCTATTTCTACTTATTAGCTTCAAATTATTTGTTCATTTACTTTATTGCTGTTGTTCCCGGTAGGGAATAAACCTTAGTTACTTGTGCTACCTACACTCGTGTATCTTCTTGCGCATTTATGTTCTGTGTTACTAGTTTTGATATACTAATTATGTGCGATATCATGGAGCTTGTAATTGTAAATGTTGTCTTTCCGTGTTAAAAAACTGTGAAGTGCTAGTGCCTTACTTAATATGTATGATTTATAGAGACTATTACGTGACCCTCAAAATGCCGCTGAAGTGCTCACAAAATTCATTACTTTATTGACTGGAAAAGTACTCGTAAGAACCACCGAAGTTGAGAATGGCACACCTAGCCCACGCGAGTCTCCAGTCCCTGGACGACCATCAGCACTCGTCAGCCTCTCCCCATTCCCTGGACTACATCAGTTCCAGCCCCTCCCTCAGCATGGGCACCCCGGTCTGCAGGACCAGCATGAAGAATATGATAGCGCTGGGCTCTGACTGGAATGTGTCTAGTGTATCTGCGGCGTCGACTACGGACGTGTCCGCTTGTGGTCAGGTCAGGGGTAGTCAAAGTCTTCTGTCGAACGGAGCTTCGGATGTCGCCGACCTCATCAGCACGACAAACGAACAGGGCGGCACGACAAACGGACCACAGGGGGGCACGGCAAACGGGCCACAGGGCGGCAAGTTGTCGAGCCTGCACGGCTGGCTCAGTGAGGAGAACAGGAAAGTGAGAAGCTGGTGGGCTGCGCGGTCCGGCACCGACCTCCATCGCCTCTACCTCGCGCAGCTTCACGACACCGACGGTGAGTCGAGGCAACCGTGCTGGTGCTGTTGGGTTGGGCCGTACCCATGAGTACAAATCGCTAGGACAGTGCCCATGAGTACAAATCACTATAGGACAGTGCCTATGAGTACAAATCACTATAGGACTGTGCCCATGAGTACAAATCACTAGGACTGTACTTCTTGGAGCGAATAAATAGGGTTGTATTCATGCGTGGCGATGAATATCATGGTATGCGATGATGAATATTAAAAAAATAGGAAATTCTGAGCACGAAGAATCGTTGTAGCTTGCCGATTTTAAAACTTGTGCAAATCTTGATGCTTCAATGGAGTTTAATGTGCGTACAGTTATTGCGGTATCTGAATTTAAACTGTATTCTGACTTAATACGTTGTTTGCAAATAAACCAAATCGACGTAGTCGTACAGCATCACTCGTACACGTAAAGTGACGCGTTTTGTGAGTAACGCAATAGGTAAGTTCTTAGATAGTATTCTGTTTGATTTGGTTCTGTGTCTTGTTTGAACGCGTGTTCGTATCTCTGAACATCTCCATTGCGGTAATCAAGGACTGACATCATCACATCAAATAAACCTCCTGGGAATACACAAATCGCTCGTCCGGAATTGGCAATCGTCAACTATTTGGTGTTCATGATCAGGTTTTTTCTCCTTGTTGGATGGTCCTGTTAGGTAAATTGCTACCTTTTAAAAAGATTGGAGATTTTT
>JACJUY010002059.1:51997-63025 GCA_014220935.1 Platorchestia sp. MABIK
ATGTTTTTTCTCCTTGTTGGATGGTCCTGTTAGGTAATTGCTACCTTTTAAAAAGATTGGAGCTTATTTGCGGAGGAATTTTATAAATAAGAAGTTCCCTTGCAATATTTAGCTTCATTTGTTACGTAATTCCCGGATGCGAACAAAAGAAATGACTACAAATGAAGTCGTGTTTATCTCACTTGAAAATAGCAAATTAAAATATTTTAACAACTTTTACTGATTCTGATGAAGAGCTATGCAAGCTGCTAAATTGGCGTTGGATGATGGCTAATTTATTATGTAATTGATTTAATGGTAATTTATGAAATTACCCTTAGGAATCTTAAAGTACATTTAATTTATTTCAAATGTGTTGAAATTAATTAAAATCTATTCAAAACTTATGAAAATTTGATATATGGTAATTTGTATCAAACTTCGAAGCAATGAAACTGTTCGTTGACACTATTGTTACTGCACTGTGCTTTGTTTTTAAATGTTGAATTTTGAAGAAACGCGAAACTAATTGCGTGTGTCAAAAAAATTTTTCTCGTGAATCCTGTATCGCTTTTAACACGTTGACTGCCGCCTATTGGGGCATGAGAGTATCACTGAGTAAATTGCTCACTTACGTATCGGTGTGAATGAACAGCATTTCAATTATTTCAATATCTTTTTTAGAAGAGATTTAAGCATACTAGGTTAAATATCATGCTATTACACTTTCTCTCTTCTTAGGAAAGATACAATTTTTTTTTCGCGCAGTATAGTCGTTTTTTAAATTCTGCTCCTTACAACCTTACTTAGCATGAGACCGCTGGATGCACATGGGCGTCCAGCGACAGCGAACGTGTTAACCTCTTTTGTTCGAAGCCTTTATACACGAAATAATAAACAACTGATAATTCTCGATGGTTCACCTAATGAAGTGCAAGTGGCGTAAGAACTCTCGAACGAGGATTTTCCGTTCTACATTGTCTCGAAAATATAAAGATTCGATTTTTATCATTATTACAGCCTGTTTTTTTATCTCATCCATTTGTCATTTCAACGCTCTGATGAATACTGTGGAAGTTCCTACTCTACAGAATAGAATTCTGACTATTCTTTTACACACCATTTTAAATTGCTATATAAGTGTAGCCGCACCGTGAAAATAACGCTGTTATGTTCAAGTTAGACCTATGGACTATTCGAAAAAACTTTTAAGTGAACTGTTTATATGCGTCTCCTTTGTTCTTTCGATTCCGTCATTTTCGTGTAGGGATAAGTTTCTAATAAATTTAATCAATATTCATATATTTATGTAATATAGTAAAAGAAGCGTCTGTCCGTCCATACTTTGAAAACAAGTTAGGTCAGTACTTTGAATATACGATTTCAACTTCGCACTGCTGCAGGAGTACACTGAGATATATCATCTGCTATGTATGGCCTCTGTTGATTTAAAAATTTAATGACGTACGTGTTTTATGATTTTATCGAACATCACCGTAACGATTCGTGTCATTTTTACAAGTCACGTACACTATCTTATACATTAATATATTAACTTCTAAATATGAATTAGATTAGGCCCGAAGCGCAGGTATATGATGCAAGTACGTACTTCAAAAAAAAAAGTTAGCTAAAATTCTTGTTAGCTTAAATGCAACTGGCGGTACTTACGTGTTATGTCAGCACTGGGCAATTTCATTTAGGAGGATTTTCGTTAGATTATCTATTTACTTGGTTGGAAAAATAACTTTAATTTGGGAGATCGACTGTTTTTTAGATTTTAAATTACAATTAAAATTGGTGGCAGACAGCAAAAAATCACCTGGCTGGCCAATTATTTCCTTCTTTCCGCAGTTCCTTTTGCTAAAAAATCGTCACAGAAGAAACGCCTGCGAAAGTTACAGTTTGTTTAGGTTAGGATAGTTTCTTAAAATCGGCCGAGTTGAGATAAGTGAGGATTGGCTAGATTAAAAGAAGTTGAGGTAGAATAGGGTAAGTTAAGTTACTTGAAGTAAAAAATCGTGAATTTTTTATCCGTTCAAAAAAGCAATTTTTGAGTGCTCGGTCGCACTAGTGCAAATAAATCACAGTATAGAAACAGAAATTCGTCGTCCTTGTGTAGCGTTCAGGTATCTGCCGTTACAGGATGTGACCGGGGACGGAAAGACTAAGTCTAACCAAGCGAGCATGTAGGCAACCAACAACTTACGGATGCTATTATGGGGGGGGGGGTCCTCTTAGTATGTAATTACGAATAGGAAATGAAACACATTTGTCTCCTATCACATTTTAGTCAACTTCCCGTTCATGTCTCTGACTTTCCATCTGCATTTGTTGGTTTAGTAAATGAAGTCTACTTTAACTTGACGCATTTTTCCGTCCTATAGCTTGAAATCACCGTACATCCGCGTTTGCAAGCCCCCACCATTCTGAGCCACCTCACCGAGGAGGTGGGGGAGGCCCCTATTCTGGCTACACGCTCGTCCTTGCTGACGAGGTCGTGTTCACGAGGCCGTGCGAGATGTCAGGCTGCGACTGCGGATTCTCGCCCCTTGGGAAGCGTGGGTGTCTTCCAAGGGGGCGTGAGAATAAAAATACATTTTATTCAAAGGCGACTATACTTCATTCCATCTTTTTCGTCCTTACCATGACAGAAGATGCAAGAGCGTCTCAAGCATCTAGAGCGTTTACATGGGAACTACAAGAAGAACGTCGAGAGTTTCGCACATGTCTCCATTAATCATGGGTTTCCCGGCTAAATGAACTATTTTCCTGGGAAAAGTGCTTCTAACACAAACGTTGCGTGTCCTTATATGAAGTAAATGTTCATGAAGCAGATGCATACTAATGTTTTTTCCCATTGAGGTCACGCATGTGAGTATTTCGCAAGCAGGAAAGAATTTGTAAACTACTATACAAACTGCACCCATAAACTAGGCACTCAGTGCCGACATACGAAATGCATTCGTAAGCCACTCGGTCTCAATTCGGGGTTTGTGATAAGGGCTGGGTAACTTGGTTCTGATCAAAGATTGTGACTTGGTTTTCTTGTGCGTCGCACACGCTGGTGTGTTGAGCTGAGCAAGCGCTGCAGCAGGGCTCGTGTAGGTTGTGACATGCGCACTTCTTCAACGCGTGCTGAAGTGAAGCCATTGGGTTGCTGCCAGTGGGGCGACACGTTGTGTGGACTCGTGCGCGTGTGAAACGTATTTTGCAGAAACTCTGAACTATGATGCCTATAGTGCACCGTGGCATGAAAAGCGACATGAATCGGTCCTTGATTTCCGGAACAAATCTTTCTCCTACTCAAGAAGCAAATTACTGATTAAAGTCTCATTTGAATCCTAACTTTCAACTAAGCTGTGAATAAACAAACTTGGATACATTACACCAAGCACGTCTTCTGAGTTACGTGAGGCCTTGCGTGCCAACGTAATGTAATGATGAACTTTATTTTTTGTTAAATGTCCACTCCACCGCACTCACATAGCAGGTACACTGTAAAAATTGTGGTTATTTGTTCAAACTTCTAATGCTTTCCCTAGGAGAACTCTCCGAAATGCTGCCGGGGTGTGAGAATAGTACATACCCAGATCTCGCGTGGCGGTCCATGCATGACATTTAGGATTAACATCTCAGCTTGCTGTAGACGGCCTCCTGATCTTGATGTTAATCCCCTGTACAATACGCAATTTGTTGGTTGATAGCTTGGCTAGTCTCTCCAGCACGAGCCACGCCCGGTCTGGTTCCTGACCACTACATGAACTCTAAATTTTTGTTTTTGAATGTCAATAGATCTTTATTGAAGCATGTTCGAAGTTATCCTTATGATAAAATGGGGAAATCAAAAGGAGAGTGAACATGCATTTAAACAGTTCATCGTAGAACGGTTTTCACCAATTAATGGCGGCTCTAACTTAGAAATAGCGCTGTCATTTTTGACTGCATGGGTGTTGAATAATAGTCCATTTCACAGTCGTAGACATTTGTAGACCAAACCTGTAGCGTGTGCTTGGTAATGGCTGGTAGCCCCGAGACCTAAAAGTATGAATGTATGTACGGAAACATGCAAACCTGCCTGTGACAGTAACTCAATATTCTTACATCGTATCCGTGCGGATGGAAACGACACACTTCCCTCCTATGTTTCGCAGTTGGCGCCTGTGCGACTGAACACTCTGATCTGCAACGTAAGTCTGCTACACGTGCATCTATACGCAATGCCTAAGCTTTTTGTGTGCATCTGCTCTCCTAAAGTCATGCGCAGTTGAAGCCTTTCATGCTCAGCGTCTCAGGTGGTCATGCACTTTATAACTACGAGTTCCTTTCGGTTAAAGAATGGTTACAAAAAATCATATATGAAGGCACTGGAACATTTAACACGTTTCCTGCGATGGATTAAACTTGAGTTCAATATTCAACTCAAATTTAAAGTGAATTGTAGTAAGCAATTTTGAAAATAGTAAACATTAACTGGATCGTGCCTTCACTTAGATTTAATTAGGTATTTAAAAAATTTAGTTAGTGACTGCAGGTCGGTCAGCAGCATTTTGAAAATTTCCTCAGTGACCACCGGTGGGTCCCTTCGCAGGAAACGTAAAGAAACCAATTCAGGTGTTTGAGATTAATGCTTAGATGACAGGTTTCAATTTTGGAGCTTTTTCCTTAGATATTCAAGGTGCATAACATATATTGCGTACCGGTCGCAAACCGTCCCTGAACTCACGCTTCGCTCGCTAGCGATGGAGACAGCCACACACACATGATGCGTGGCTCCCCTCCCAGATGCGTTAACGCGAATTCCAGCCACCTTTAAGAAATGCGAGCGTTAGCATTCAGGAATTTGAATGACATTTCTGCTATGTTCAGAGCATACGAATTTACTTTCATTTACTGTGCAGTTAATGCCACTGTTTTCTAATTCCTTGCTGCGTGTCCTATCATTTATTTCATGTAATTTCATCTAATTAAACTTTTTGAAATTTATTGGTTACGTATTAGCATATTAAACAAAGATGAACTTTTTTAAAATAATTGAATTATTCTGGAATTATCTTTTCTTTGGCATTCCAGTTACATTCCGCTTTGTTGTCACGTTCCGGGTGCAGGAAGTGTTGAACGTTTCGTTGGAAGATGGCTAATGCAGAGTGTTGCGATGTACATCTGTGTGGAAAAATATGGAAAGGTAACATATGCACTTACGTCCGTATGTACGTTCGTGTGAGCTGACTTTAATTTCTGACGCACATGGGAAAATTTGTGTATTGGAACGTCTGACATATCCTCATGGCTCACAAATTAAAAAATCAACTCTATTTTCCTCAGGAGTATTTTGCGCAAGTCACAGGCTGGCACCGACATTCTGAACATCATTATTTGGTAGATTCCAAGGTTTACTATTAGCAATGGACATATATTATATAGTAGCCACTTGTAGTTCTTGTGCGAAAGATTACCTGCTGAATTTTCTTATGTTAGTGTTCCTCTATGTGTGCTGAAATACAATTAATCACTTCCATGGTGCATCAATCAAGAATAAGCCTCACTGATGCATAGGACTTGTCGACACTCAATGTGAACCTTATTCGACTTCCTGATTTACAATCCTGCATGCGAGACCCACTCTCAGTCGAGCCTGTCATCGATTTCTGTAGCGAGGAAGGTAGACCCGGACCCGTATACAAGATACGCCTGCCCGCCCTGACTGCGTGCGGCCGCCATCAGTCGATGCTCTTCTACCTCATAATTAGCGAACCCCTCGTAGATTTTCCGCTGTAGGCCTCAACAACATCTTAACATGGAACTTCAGTCTACCTACGTGCGTGGGTTCGCTGATTATATGGAGGCTTTCTTTCCCTCAGCTGCTCCGCATTATTTTAGATGATTTGTAGTCTTGAGACGGTCACAGCTGACCTCCTGTAATAACAAAATCGACGTACATGTGCAGGTGTGCTTTTGTGGTACACTGCTCTCAACGTTCCTTGAATGTTGAAGGCCAGTGAATCATACAAGTGGCCGTCAGAGTATATTCTAGCAGTGAAAAACTTCCGCTGCAGGAAAGTTTTTGTTGTGATTCTGTTATTTAATGTTGATGTTCCACCGCTTCGGTATCATTTAGGTTGTGATCCTAGGTTGCAGTTCTGATTTTTTGTTTTGTCGTATCGTTGCGGTATCTCTCGTTAATTTCCAAAGTCAAACGGAGCATTTCTGTATTCTCGTCATCAAATCAATAGTGAATTATTTTATCTAGTTAATCATCCGTTCATTTCTATTCATTGTAACATTTAGTATGCTGCCACGAACATATATAAATGAATGGAATATCTTTTACGATGATGTATATTGAATCATTAGGGATATTTTGAGTAAGATATCGTGGACTTGTTTCACGTTAATCTCGCATCTTTTCAAAAACAAATGAGAATTGATGCACCTGAGGCAAAGCTTACAGTTTACTAATAAAGGGCCAATCTATCTGTTGTTCTGACATTTTCAGTTGATACTATACGTTCTCGTTCACGCTACGAACCGGGAGATAAGTAACTAAGTGCGTTTTCATAAATCGAATGGATCAGGAGACTCAGCTTTATGAGAGTTGTTGCAAACGATTGGCAGGAGTAGGCGAGAGCGCCTTGAACACTCAGTAGAAAATCCACAGTATGTTGGCTGTCGGGCACTTCAGCTCAATGGCGATCGCAGGTAGCCTTCATGGGATTTACAGGGGGAAGGCTGAATTCTCATTCACTGACTTTGATAATATAAGAGTGCAACAGCCTACACCCAATGAGTGAGGAGCACTGAGTGTAATCACGCACTCTTGGCTTTGAGGTGTAGGGGCTTACTGCTTCCCTCGGTAATGCCAGCAGAACCATGCGATTCGAAAGCAATAGCTTGAGTCGAATATATTTGTTAGAACGAGGTTTAGGAAATTTCAAAATCATCCAAAAGTACATGGAAATATGCCTAAATATTTCAATAATCTATTCAAGAATTTTTTATGAAATTCCTCCTAAAATGTCGAATTATCTCATTTTAAGTGGAGGAAATAAAGGTCTGAAAATGCCTTTAATAGCGGTTGCTGGAGACTTTAAAAGTTTGGCGTAGAGTAAACGCAGATGTAACGCTTTCGACTGTGACGCTGCCGTTGTAGGAGGAAGCTTTATTCTGAGGGAAAGCTTTAAGAATATTTGTAAAAATTCGTAGAAATTTTCAGAAGAGTCGAAGTGAATACGCGGGCCAATGGCAACACTTGTTCCACAACGCAGAAACATTCGCAAATGGACGCGAGATAGGATGAATCATAAAATTTTTTGTGTTTCATTGTGAAAAATGTGCATTTCTTATTTCATTTCATTAGACAACAATAATTTTTAACTATCTAGTACTATCCGTTTTAGTTATTACTGTGATTTAAGTTTGTTTATTTGTTTATTGGTGAAATTTACTTATCACTGTGCTTCAATAGCCTTTTTGCAAAAATTTGGAGCCGTACCATTTGTTCATCCAGTTTGCTTAGTTTTGTCAAATAATGGTGAAGAGCCTTAGGAAAGCATAATTTCATATGTTCTAATTCGCATGCTTCACAGTGCACCTAATTGTCCCGAATAAAATAAAAATTGTCGAGAGCGTGGCGGGTGTACTGCGGGTACGACATTAACTGCGAAGTTATGTTTTTGGAAATAGATGTTTTCGTTCGTGCAGTCCTAAAAAACATCATCATGCTGGTCGATTTGTACTGTGATGCTATAGCTGTCTTTTTTAGAAGAAGCACAGAATGCCGAATAAAGTCTTTGGCACTCAGTCGCATGTTTGCTGTCGGTGCAGTAATGACGTTTAATTAGCTCGAGTTGCTTCTCTTTTTCAATAAATCGAATGGGAACCACCAACTAGCGCAGGTTTGATTGACAAAAAGATGTGCTGCTTTTCTACATCGTGAACATACGAATGGAAAAAAAACAAACACAATACCTGTCGGGACGACAGAGATTCGCGTTTTTGAGCCATTCAAATGTGAAATAATCATACTGGAGTCATCCGTCGTACGCTGAGAAAACTTAATTTTAATTTGTACATTAGGATCTCATCACAGAAAGTAAGCCCATGTTAAAAGACTACGTTAAAAATAAAATAGTGCAGGTGAAGTAAAATGTATTAGACACTGTCCAGAGATCTGTCACTAGGCGGTATGTTTCAGACGCAGCTGCTGTTGATAATAAAAGATAAGACTCGAAGCGATGGTGCATGCATGCACATACTTGTGCTAATCCTACGCAACGTCCTTGTGCTGTAAGAGCCCATCTCGTGTGTAAGAGGACGGGCTCGTCATCATACACTCCTCACAGAGCGCAGGCTGCTCGTACATACACGACATCTGAATCAGCTCGTGATCTCTGATTTTATCTCAACCTGCTTGTTTGGTATTCATGTGTCTCAGTCATCACGTCTGTACTTGCATGCTCATTGACCCCTTTAAAAACGCACTGCTGTAGCTTGTGTTATCCACCGCTGATGAAATTTGTTGCTTGTCTAGTCAACAAAACTGGCCGATTGCCTCTCTATCTTTGTTCGGTTCATCGCTGTCCTGATCTTTCAGCATCTACTACTTTCTTCTTAAACTTTTGTCTTGTTTCATGGACTTCTTTCTCAACTTACTGTTTCTATGCACCTTGTGCATAAATTCCGCGTTCCCATAACTCCATACTAAAGGGTGTTTTTCTCCTTCATCTCTTTGGAACGCCTTCGTTGTGGTTAGGAAAGCTTAAACTGATATCTAATCTAATCTGACCGATTGCCTCTTGATATATATTCACTTGCAGTAGTGCAATACTGTGTTCTGTGAGATGAGGTTTTCTGTTGGTTCAGAACAAGTCTCTTTGGTAGATCCTGTTTTTGGCAAAAGGTTTTGGGGTGAATACGGAAATTTCGAGTCTCGTTTCACATTTTTCATTTCGCCAAAAGTGAGTTCTCCTTCATTGCGACTTCACTGAAATGGCCGCCAATATTTCCACACTGGCTTCCTGTGTTTGGAATCTCACTCCCCCCACTGGCTTTGTGCCTCGGCAAGCGCCCTCCTCCACTGGCTTTTTACGTTTATGGTCACCCGCCCCCACTGGTTTTGTACCTCTATGGTCACCCGCCCCCACTGGTTTTGTACATCGGTGCTCACCCTCCCCCACTGGCTTTGTACCTCGGTGCTCACCCTCCCCCACTGGCTTTGTACCTCTATGGTCACCCTCCCCCACTGGCTGCGTGCCCCAGCGGCTGCACGCACCTCCACCATGGCGTGCTGTTGGCCTCTCCATCTTCCCCCTGCCGCCGCCGCCTTATCATCGCTCCAGCCCACAGCAGCTCCCTGGTCTTGTGTTCGTTCAATTGAAGCTGAGTGAAGCGCCTTCTCAGCCTTGCTTCTCCCGCCCTATCTTCATCATAACCTTTTGAGTTAAGACATTTTTGTCTCGATCCTTACTACTTGTACGCCTTATAGTGTGCATTTTTCTTGCCTCTCTTTTAATTTCATTAAATTTCTTCTACAGAAAGCAACAGCTATGGATGAGAGGAACAAATAATCTGAGATGACCAATTTTGCTTACGTTCGCGTTATTCAAAGAAAAAGACTTTCTACTTGGTGTAAATATTAGGTATTGGACGTCAATTATTTATTTTGTGATGAATTTTTCTACATTTTTTAAATAATAACTTGAAACATTGAAAACCGTGTTATAACAGCGATAACAGAGATGTTCGACGACAGTTATAAATTTCTGTATTATGTACAGCATACTCCAGTGAAGTAATTTATCGCTGTGTGTTTATCTACCAAGCAGATATGACAGAGGAAAAAACAAAATACTTACCCGCATTGCGCAAAGATTTTTTATTATTTTTTGAACCCATTTCCGCGTGAAAATAATTAAAAATGCCTAATTTTTCATCAACAATACGTCAATTATTATTTCAGCAGTTGTATGAGACTTTCAGAGAAAGTAGCATTAACAATTTCTGAAAAAATATGTGTGGGGATGGATAATTTATCACAACCATACAATGAAAGTCGTTAATGGATGTTAGACATGTCAATTTAATCATCCATCCATTAGACAAAATATTCCGACTTGTTACTGTTTTATTTCTTGTATGCTTCTGCTGTCACGAAAAGCACGGATGGATGAGTCAGTCTCTTTACGCGTGCGTCCCTGCTCTGCGTCGGTAACAGACTGCACAAAATGGTACGCTGCGCTTTCAAGAAGCGGAAGGATGCCACACCAATTCGGTGCAGTAACGTTAGTGTAGTGTTACAGGCATGTCCAGTTTTACCGTAATTTCCCACTGGTGGCTGCTCGGGTCACTTGATTTAATCCGTAAGTTAGCTTTATTGAGCGCCACCGAACTGTGATCGGCGGTTTTACAGTGGTGGCCATGATACAAAATCAAGTCTTCTCGCCACGTTCGCTTCAGTAGCGTGGGATGTTTTTTTACTGTGCAAAATTACTAGCGACCGCAATCGATCTTCTTAGCGAGCAGAACCATTGGCGCCATGTACTGCTCTAAACCGACTTTGGAGTACCTTGCTGCATTGAACTGCATAAAACCCCTAGCGACACTAGCGATTTTCAACTGAGTGAAGGAACCTTGTTGCTTGAACTTGCTTCACGCCAGTATTGTTAGGTTAGCCTTCTTCTGGTGAAAATGATGAAAAAAAATTTCGATAAAAATTTAACCACAGAGGTCACTCAGCATAGGTTAACACTGCATGGTTGCCAGATACGTAGTGATTAGTAAAATCTTGCTTGAAAATGGGCAAAATTTGAGATCTTTGGCCAAAAAAGGCTACTCATGCTACCTTGCTTCTCATTCAGAACACAGTCTGGTAACTGTCAGACAAAATTGTTAGCTCGTGAAAATGCAAGGGAACGTGCTAAGATTTATGGAATGGAGACAGATCTCGTTTCACTAAACATGATAACGTGGCTCTTATTTTTCATTTCGTTGATCATACTGGACCTAGTTTATGCGCCGTCTTATATTTCATGCGTCGTGTTATTCATGCGC
>JACJUY010002059.1:67874-87995 GCA_014220935.1 Platorchestia sp. MABIK
AGCCACTTGATTAACTGCTGAAATGATCTTCCTAAAAATACAACTTTAAACAAGCATGTTTTGGTGCTGACGGACAAGGGAGCCGAGTTTACTTACATTCATTACTTGAGCCTCGTCTGCATTTATCACTGTGAGAAATGATCCTTCCCGACGACCGAGCGCATCCTCACTTCGCAACTGATGTGAACGTTCAGTTAAGGTCTTGTCTCTTACATCTACAGTATAATTATTACAGCGTGAAGAATGACATGGCATTTTTGCTATAAAAATCCATCTGCTTGTTATCGCACAACTTAACGATGAGGTTGTATCTACAGAAAACAGTGCCCTCAAAAGTAAAACAGAGCTTCACATGTCTGCAGTGCGATGGTTTATGTGCTAAATGATAAGATGGGTTGTATCTGCTTGTCATCGTATTATAGTTCATAACCTTGAATTTTACGAGACTTAGCTTATTTTATTGTTGGTGAGGTTATGATTTTATCTATAACCATAAGATCTTGTACAAGACAGTGAGTGAATGAGAAACCTCAGTGTTTGGGTATTATTAGCCATCTCTCTGAGCTTCATTTTGTTTTACATATTATGTACAAGTATTAATGCTTCCTATGCTCACACTACTCATAACGCCTCGTGAGGTCCGGTTTCCATGGGCAGACTCAGTTTCGTGTTCGTTGCTTTTTCCGGGATGTATTAATTATGCGTGTTAAATTTGATGAAACTTCGTTTGAGAAAATGATTAACCGGCTGTAAGTTTAGCACACGTTTGTTTACTAATGTCATTTTTGCAACTAAATTTGAGATTGAAACTCGGTTGAAACTTACAATTTATTTAATGAACTACCATAGCAGGAGTAACCAAACACAAACACCCCAAATAGCAAGTATATATTTTTTCTTGATTGAAGTTCAATAGAATAGAAAATACTGCGTTACGAGTGTGAACATGTACATCGTAAACAATTGATTATCGGAAATTTTGGATAATCCAAACGTATGTTGATCGTCATTCAATTTAATGTTTTAAGTCTGAAAATACTGAATTACCTTTATAAATGACATCGAGCGCTGGAAGGAAAATTTCGTACCATAATGCGCTGGTTTAAAATGAGATATTTCCTTACAGGGCTGATACTCTGCTCGGCAGCCCCTTGCGCTTGCTATTCTGTCCTTCATATTTTAAGCAGCGGCTTTATATTATTATTTATAGGGAAAGTTACAATACTGGTTTCATATTTTCACATGAGGTAGTATTTATTCACGATTACCGTAGAAGTGTCGGTATAATATTTTTGACATTTTATGAAAGTGAAGAAGAGAAATGAGCTTTTGTAAAATATCGAGCCAGTGCCCGTAACAGAAAAGCAGCGGGAGCTTCGATTTATTTTTTTTCTGTCATGGATAGAATCATGAAATGTTGACGCGCAGCTACAATATTTATTTGTAGATTTGAGTCTCCAATTGCGAGGCCATTTCCGACCCGGACTTCGATGCTACGTGTTGGGTGGGTCAAACGTGTGGTCTTGCGGGGGTCAAGTGAGTGTAGAATTGCGTGCTGCTTTGTCGTTTACTCTAAACTTTCCATATTATAAGGAATTTATTTGAAATAATGTTGAACGCTTTGTATGAATGTTCTTCTAATTGCTGTACTGCTTAGATTTTTTCATAAAGTCCTCACATAATTTTCAAAAAATTTTGAACAATTGTCGAAAGATACTAGGGGAGCCTCGTTCCTTCGTAGACAAACGAGTAACTTTTGTGATATACGTAAGAACAGGATATGTTTTAAGATTCCAATTACAATAGTTTTTGAATTTTCTAAGTGTACTTGTTAAGAAATTATCTCTAAATGACTGTTTTTAGAAAAACGGACCAGCCACTTTGGGGTTGGATTATGTGAAGGAAGCTCTGCTCCTACCTCCCCTAGATAGAAACAAAATTTACAAGCTATTTGTCTAGTCAGAAAAAAGTTTCAGCTTAAAATTCAGACTAAATTGAAATTTTTAGATGCAATAGGTTAGAAATTAGAGCTCAGAATGAGTGTTTTCAGAAGATTGAACCGGATGGTAAAAGGAGCTCTACTGTTACCCGTTCTTGATAAAAAAATGTGAGCTTATTGTCTAGTTAGAGAAAAATATTCGCTTCAAATTGAGACTGAATTAGAATCGTTAAATTCTATAGGTTAGAATTAGAGCTGGCTCAAAATGGGTGTTTTCAGAAGAAGAGACCTCATTAGAAAGGGGGGAGGGTAGATAGAGGGAGCTCCGCTCCACTCTCCCTGGGCGAGAAAAGAATTTCATGATACATGAACGAACACAGAATTAGATGGGCTTCATTTTGAGACTAAGATGAAGTTCCTACAAGCGATAGTTCAAAAATTATCCTATTGGTGGGGAAAAAAGACTTCAAAAAAAGACCGTTCGCGCGACTGATCGACAATTTGCACTCCGGTTGGGTCAAGTGAATGTGGAATTGCGCGAGCCAATGCGTTGGTCAAGCCTGCGTGATATTTCGTGGATAATTTAATGCTTTGTGTACGAGTAAGGCCACTAAGATACTCTTTACTCGGACGTAATTTTACAACAACATTTGCCAAGCAACATTACAACAACATTTGCCAAGCTATATCTGCATTCTACGTCACTCTGTACAGAATATTGAGCGACTGCTCAATTTGGTGTACCATAGAAATTATATGATGAGGACCCTGAGTCAATTTTAAGGGTAGTTCGAGCCATCAGATGTTTTGAATAAATTACATTATAAAATGAAAACTATCTTAAATTTTTTCTACCAGTCTGGGAGGAGAGGTGGGGACGCTTAACAATGACAGTTCTGGGTATTATGACTTTCCCCACTGGTGTTCTTGAACCCGAGAAGAGCATAGCTCTCCTCCCTAAGAGCAGGATATTGTTTCTTGGTGCGTTCTAGCTGCAGTAAAGCTGATTTTTAATATAAGGTGTTTTTAATTTGCTTTTAGAATGTTTTTTCCTTTTATTCTTTTCATTCAGTGCACGAATATTCATTCAGTTCTAGAGTGTCTGTTCAGCTGTCCTTCGTTTAACAACAATGACAAATTTGGAGCGGGTTGCCTTCGAGTGTTATTCGTAATAGAGTTACATGCTTGCAAAATAATTTTGAATCTCAACGGATGCAAGTTCTTCCATCGATTTTTAGGGTAGACTGCAAACCACAGCGGGCTTCCTGTGCTTAACGATTATGAATACTGCGAAAGCCAGGCCTGTTCGTAATAAGAGGTGTGTCAAGAATATGTAAAGAAGGCAGCCTATTGAATGTAAGTTATACTTGCGTTAAATTGTGTTTACACTACCGATAACGCCCCCAAGTAAATTTCTAATTCTATAATTTCTTTCACCGTAGCTAGAGACTTCAGTAGGCATTACTTTTATGTCTTTTCTGTTACAACATGTGAGCAGGCTATGTAAGCACAAGCGTGATCGGTGCGCATCTTACTGTTCTGATGTCAGTTGTCACTGCTTGCAAGAGAGTCGCTGGGGGGAGTTGAGCACCACGCACGCGGCAAGCCGCAAGGCGCAAGCAGCGGCGGCAAGCTGCGTCAAGGCAGTTGTGCGTCAGACTCTGTGGAGTTGGGTTGTGCTCGTGGTTTTTGTTGTTTCTTTTACAGGAAATAGGCGTGGTTTACGCTAGACGAGCCTAATTTTTCTGATAAAAACTTACGTTTAATATGTGGCGTGATGTAATGCGTTTGTTTTGTAATTACGTATGCAGAAAGTGATAATAATTACGTATCCGATTACCAGCAAGCGTGTACCAGAGGGTTGCTGCGTTCAACTGGCATATACTCTAAATTTGGGAGCGTTTAAACTATCTCTGCCTTATCGTAATGTTGTGCATTATCATACCACTCCCTGTCCTCGTCGTCCTTATGTGGGCGTGGATTTCGTATACTTGTAGGCAGTTGTTATCAGAGCGAGTGACCACATGCGCGAGACTGCTGAATGAAAGGGGCCAGATGTGCGTCCTTCAAATTCGTAACAGGAGAATAGCCGTGGGACAGATCAGCTCGTAGCGTCCAGCCTATTTACCAAAGATAAAAGCCTCAACGGACGGGCAAAGGGTTGACATCCTGACCAATAGGTTGTTGTTTGGGCTTTAACTCAACAATTGAATTTATTTGTGGGATTTATCCAGCTGTATACTTCTGTGCTTGTGACCCTTTATTCGCAGTCTATCAAAATGAATGCCTATTTCAAAATGTATGTGGATAGGTTACAAAATTTAACATCGATTATCTACCTTGAATAGATTTTCACAGTGAAATATTCACTAGGGTGAATTTTCTGCCACGTCAGCTGTAGATAAGTCGCCTGTACATAATGGAAAGTCGGCTTGGCTTTCATTTGTGGAAGATGGAGGTCGAAGATGGAACGCTGTTGTCTGAGCCCAGGCCACCGTTAGGCCTAGTTCGGAGAGCGAGGTTAAAGCTTTATTTCAGTTGGGAAAAAAATCTTCTCAGAGAAAATATTGCGAGTTATTTTCCTTGCTGAGTGTGACCTTGTGCGTGCTGGGTCGGTGTTATTGGTGCGGGTGCTGCGAACGTGTGTGGAACGCTGGGGGAAGTGAAACGGTAAGTGAGCAACACGGGCTGTAAATCAAATGACTGTTCGTGGAGCTATACAGCGGCCACTGTACACGGAGAGATCTATGTGTAAAAGCTGGACAACAAATCTCGCATGTGAGCGTTTGAAGCAAATAAAAGACTCGACGTTTGTATCTGCTGTAGTCTTTTGGTTAAACCTGATTGTTCTCCCCGAACAAACTTGACTCGTATTCTGAAAGTAACGTTCCATTTAACCTCATAAAGATAGTGCAAATAAAACTGACTACTGACTAGAGCGTTGCAACGGAATTATCGTCGTATACTAAAAGCGTTATTGCGCGCTGTTCGGTATTTAATTAAAAACTCCTTTCCAACAAACTGAATTAGAGTTTTTTCATTGACGTGCTTTTAGTTTGAAACTTAGCTGCTATGTTTGATATGTGTCGTGACTTGGAAGACTTGGCCAATATTGGTTATTGTGTGATACTGTCTTTCTATGATGAAAATTTGTCCCCAATTTATAGAATTCAAAATATGCTTTTTCCTTTCCATTGGTAGTTATTGGGAAGTGAATTCACATCCCCCCTCTGTCATTGTCAAACGGCGAAATTTGTACACCGAGGATTTTTCGAACGCCTTTGTGACGTCAAGTTACGTTGTGACCTGCCCAGTCCAGGACCTGTTCAGCCAGTGCAAACTTTTGAACGGCTCGCGCCAGGTTTAAAGAGTAGGAGTTGAAGCGAGCGGTTATAGGAGCTCGCTGGTGAAGAATTGGTGTATATTGATGTAAACGCACTGTAATTTTGAATGCAGGAAGATTAGGGCTTGATGAAACTGTTTCGGTTGTACATAACTTGTTAAGTCAAGTATTATTTCCTTCCATACGTGATTTGCAAAGATACTATCTTTTGCGTCCCAGGCGTAATAAAAATAGAATGCGTTCATAATGTCACGCCCAGTGACCATTGCTGATCATTACACGTGACCTAGAGTCGTGTACTGGAATGGACTGGTCGTGTAATTGTAAACCGTTCAAAAGGTGCTGTCCAGAAAATAATGAGATTACAGAATTATGCCGGAGCACAAAAAGTATTTTGAGCTACATGTATGTAAATTATTTTTTTCTGAACTATTCCTAAGCAATTGTGCTATATTTGACCTATTTCAAGAATGATTCAGTGAACTATTTGTATGTTTTGGTCCTCCAATCCTGAAATTACACTTCAGTTGCAATCATCTCATGTTTAACTTTATCGGGGATTGCAATTCCCAATGTCGATGTCAGCAGCAGTTGATCAGATGTGGCCATGTTCGTTCACTCCTTATTTGCTGATCTTGATACGTTGTCGGTCGGTGTAATCAGAAGAAAATCGCTTCAATTTTTACTATGTACTATTACTTAATATTTTTCTTTCCTTGCATCGTTATGATTTATGCTCGTTAATTGATACGTGAAGTTGATAATAATGCTGCCATTAAATTTTTAGAGTAACGTTAGGTGTCTGAATAAACGTGCACCTTTGATGTAGGCTGTCTCACTACCAGCCGCAATGCCGACCCCTGACCCGCGATTGCTCAACCACAAGATGCCAGGTAACTTCTCCACGTCTCAAAGTTGTCCTTTTAGATCGTCGTTATGAAGTTATAACCGGTATTGGTCTTGCAACTCCATTGTTCTTTGACCCATACTTACGCTTTAAATGATTACTTGGTAAACCTTGTGTAATTTTCCTCTCAGTATTGCTTGAATTGTGACTCTTAAATACCGCAAGAAGAATCAACACCCTACGTGCTTGTAATTTATTGAAAAGTTTGGAGGTTGGAACGAGCAGTTTTAAGAGTCTCCCGACGTGCTAAAAAAAATTGAATTCACTTAACCTGTTCGTGCAAAATATTTAGGAATGAGAGGGAGTTGGTTTTCTGTAAACCGCCACAGTTGCACATTATCAAGTGCATGTGTCAATTTCAAACATTATGTAATCAATTCATAAGGACAACAGAAAATTATTTTTGACATTGCAAGCGTCAACTCGTATAGTTTAAGCCTCTATATCCCTTCGCACTTGACTCCGCTTCAATGTTTTCACGTTCTGCCTCGGAAGTGACCGGTCCGGTCACTACGTGCAGAACTGAGCGCTGGCTCTGATGCTGTTAATACTATATCCAATGAGGTGCCGAAGAAAACTTTCCGCAGATCGGTGAAGTTTGTGAGTAGTTTGTGAGCATCGTCTTCTGCATATTTGGCGGCTTAGTCTCCTTCACTGTTAATTTATCCAAGTCACAGTTCCAGCAGAAATGTTGCTGCGAGAGTTGACAAAAACAGGCGTATTGATTGAAAGCCTTACCCACCCGGGTATTATTATTTTTTTTTCAGTATTGTTGGTTCTTAATTTTTATGGTTCTTAATTTTGAAATGGTTTCAATATCTTCATTACATGATTTACCCTTGCTAGAGATCAGTAAAATCTGAATTCCAAATGATGATACTTCGCATTAAAGTACCTACGATAATTCAAAATTATTTTATCTTACGAAAACTATTAGTCATTCCGTTTCACATGTCCCCTTATGAGGGTGCACTTATTGTTTCAATGGAAATTAGCACTCCGAGCGGAAAAATGTGAAGTCCCGAGCTCATAGGCCTTCTTTTAGTTGAAATGAAATATGTTTTCTGTTTTGTTAATGACCTTCTTTTATCGGTTCACTGCTGTCCTTTTTTCCGCACCTCTGATTTTCTTCTTCAACTTTTATCTTGTTTCATTAGCGTTCTTCTCAGCTTACTGTATCTTTGCGGAAGGGATTCTTTGCGAGAACAGATGTTGAGCATAAATTCCGCGTTCCCTCAATTCCATACTAAATAGTGCCTTCAACCTTCCTCTCTTTGAACATCTTTGTTGTGGTATGGGAGGCTGAAACAAACTTATAATCGATCAATTCGTCTCACATGTTCGGTAATTCAGCTACATTTTTAGGGCTGCTAGGAAACAAGCAACTAATTCATTGAATACAAATAAAAAACCAGAAATGTCCGACTCTCAAAGTTAAAGTAGAGAGTTGTTCATTTCCTATTTAGTTCATTAGTGTGGTGGTAGCAGAATGTAATATGTATGTTCTGATGTTTTACCCTTGCTGAGTGGTTCACTTTCATATTCCATAACATCAAAACAGGAGAAGCTAGGTCAACAAAACAAGGAAAGGAACTACAGAAACAGTTGTCAAGAGGTTTCTGCACATTCCTTGCGCAGCTTTATGCGTGCTAGTACAATACTTGGTGGCTCAGTTGAACAGATATTTCCAATATTTGGTTTTGTGTGGAGCAGCGCGCGGAATAGACTGTTGTGAAAACACAAAGGACTGCAAAAATTATCAGACACTTTAATTCAGGAAACCATTCATTAGTGAGTACTTACTAATCAGGTTACACATTATGACACAGCTTTGATACGTTTGCGCGGTTGCTATGGTCGTTCAAGTTAGTTTGTAATTAGCAGAGTTGAAAAACTGACTTTAGTGCTTGAATTCATTTTTATCTTCCTTAGAAGTGGGAAAAATTTAATAACACGGTGATACTTTACCTCGTAAGCTGTAAAGGATTCTAAAGAAAATGCAGTGAAATAATTTAAATGCTGCTCATATATTCCCGTACGCAAATGAGAAATTTACCAAGTGGTACATTGTATGTGTCGATATGTAATCGACGTGTTAGAAAGGACGTGTTTTTTTTTGTAAAAATTCAGAAGCAATTTTCTAGCATTTCCTTATTGACTTCAAGTTTAAAATTTTACTTGAAAAGTCGAAATAACATTTGCAATGAAGGAAAATAGACGAGCTTCGAAGCCCCTCAGAGGGGTACAACTATTATATCTATGGGATTAAGTGCTCCGAAGTGGAAGGTGTGAGGTCCCAAGCGAAAGGTTAGGCATGAAGTAAAAACGTTCATTGAAATAGAAAAAAAAATTGTTTAATTGTAGTCCATTTTTTTTGTTCAATGTTGTTTTTTCAGCACCTCTGATTTTCTTCTTAAATTTTTCTCTTTTTTCAAAAACTTCTTTCCTAACTCACTGAATTAGGTGTGTGGGAACACACCTGGTACATAAATTCTTCATTCCCTTAACTCTTTACTTAATAGTGCCTTCCTATTTCTTCTCTTTAGAATATCTTTGTTGTGGGTGGGGATGCTCAAACTCTCATCTGAAATCCACTTCGATGGTTTGGCTCTTTCGAGTTTTTTAGTTGTTTATTCACGTGGATTTAGAAATGACAACACTGATTAATAACGAACGTAAGGTTTTGTGTTTGATGAACTCTGATCATTCTCAAATGGCTAATAAACACACGCCCCACTCGAGTGTCGTTCTTTTGTGTCTAACGAATAATATCTCATTACTAAGCATTTCAATTCATTTCATGTTAGGAAAACTCTTGCACTTAAAGGGCTGTTTTCTTACGTCTGAGAACTCGTATAATACAGAGGCAACACTCTTCAGCTTACCCCTCCTTACAAATTTAGCGTGTACTTGCCGTACTAAGTGAGCGTCGTATTGCAGAGCTAAGGAGCCAGCTGAACGAGCAGCTGCGGGCGCTGGACTGCCGCTGCGAGGCGCAGGTGGCGCTGCTGACCGAGCTGCAGGACTTCATGAGGCGCCGGGCCGAGGTGCATCAGGACTACGCCTCCAAGCTCGACAAGATGGCCAAGACCATCCAGGTTCGGCATAAGGACCAAAAAGTCAAGTAAGTATTGCTCTATTCTATTTATTCATTGCCTTTACCTAAACTCTGAAGTTAGGCTGTAAATACAGTACAAGCTCGTGTCTAAGACCGGAAGGTCGGTTGAGTAATGTTTTTAATGGTTATTGTTTTTTCTTAATCTTTCAAGATTAATCAAGCATGCCACAAGGATCAGATGGTCAAATAGCCGTTGGTTCTATCTATGAATACGTGTTTATTATATTTTCCGTCTTGCAAAAACGACAAGGCCGTTTGCAAATTGAGGGAATTTATAGCGTAGTTTTCATTTAAAAGTTCTTTCACTGTTTCTTAGCTTTCAAGACCTGGCTGTCCAGAGACAGGGTTCAGAAAGTTATGTGAACATCGCTTGCATTCTAAATTTAACTCTTGACTCTTTCCAGCGTCATCCAGACGCAGCAACAAGTTTCATCCAAGTACAACCTGACTTTATGAGCATGTACTATGACGTGGTAGTTGAGCGTGTCACTAAGCAACTTAAAACTTTTTTCCCCTTTGAGCTTGAGTCTTCTCTCAGCATGCCATATTATGGAGAATGGACAGATTTTCTTCACGTTATTTCAAGTCATCCTGCAAGATCTGTTCGAAATAGTGTATATGTAGGTTCAATCAAAATTTACAGTATTCTGAAATGACCGATTGTACTGACTGATATTCAAATGAATTTAGATTCCTTAATTTTTTATACAATATTTAGACAGAATGATCGGACGGAATTCATTACTCGAATTAGCGACCTTCAATGATGAAGCATTTAACACTTTAACTGTGATGGGTAGTTCAACATTCAATTCAAATTTAAAGTCAACTGTGGTAATCAACTTTGAAAATAGCAAATATTAACTAGATCGGGCATTTATTTAGCTTTCATTAAGTACTTATTAAGTATTTATTAAGTATTTATAAAAAATGAGTTAGTGACCACCGGTGGGTTGCTTCGCAGGAAATGTGTTACGCAACATGACGCATAACGAATTCGAAAAAAATACTGTGCTGCCGAAGCAGCTCGAAGTATCCACCCAGCGTATTGATAAGAATACCTGAATAAATAACTTGCGGCGGATAGTTGGACAAAATTCAAGGAGGGAAATTTCAGCCTTGAAAAGGAAAATAAAACTCGATGTTCAGTTAAGTGTTATGATGAACTCCTTGTGTTTCATGTGAAGAATATCCTTCGGTATCAGTTGAAGAATTGCCAGTGGGGCTTCGTTTAAACCTAAAAAGTGTTCATAGAAGTATTCAACAACTTAGAGTGTGTGCATCTTACGAATTGTCTGAAGTGAACCAAAAATGAGTTGACATCTGCTTTTCTTTTCATTTTCGGGAATTCATCACAACTTCTGTTGATAGACGTAAAACTAGTGATGACAAATTGATTTTATGGTACAATCTTGAACGCTTTGAACCATATCGTGGACATGAAAACAGGCTAAAGCACAGTTGCAAAAACCAATCCATGCGAAGAAGGCTCTTCTCCCAATTTGGTTGGATTGTAAAGGAAAAATTCACTTTGAATTGCAACCTGTCTGTGCAGCATTCATTGCTCTAGTCTCTTATCAGCAATTAAAACTTTTTGAAAGCTCTGAAGCTTTGATAAACAGTTTCGCAAATTGAAAAAGAATTTTGTTTCATCGGAATAAAATACGGCCCAGCACTACATGAATCACATGCCAAAAGGTAGAAAAACTTCGTTGGAAAAAAATTCTGTGAAAAAACTCACTTTATTCTCGTGACCATACGTTTTCAGGCTACCGTTTATTTGTTCCGTAATTATCACAATCATTAATGAGAGAATTCATAAATTAGAAGTCTGTTGAAAATCGAAACTGAGATCTCAGAGTTCTTCTATTCTATTGTAAGTAGATAGAAAGAAATCCTAAATATATAATCATTGAAACTACGTTGATGATTAAATTTTAATAAAATTTAAGACATGGTGACTCATTTTCATCATTCAATATCTGGATAGAATTATGGGTTGCAGCATACAATACATCGACCGCATCTCATCGGGGGGATACAACTTTAGTATATGAAAATTACCGCTTACAGGGGAAAATGTGGGGTCTCGAATTAAGGGTTAAGCAGATTTTTCTCTTTTTTTCATGAACTACCTTATTTCGGTTCACTGATGCCATGCTTTTCAACATCTGTTACCCTCTTCCTTCAAATTTTATCTTTTTACATTACATTAACCATCTTCTTAACTTACTGTTTCTATGTTCAAGAGATTTTGCGTGGGACCACACTTAGTGCTTAGATTCCCCATTTTCTTTACTCCATTCTAAATAATGCCTTCATCCTTCCTGTCTTGGGAACGCCTTAGTTGGGGTTAATGAGGCTTAACACTTTGCGTGCAATACGTCCCATCGGTGGGTCGTGCTCAAGTTTTTCCTGCTGCGAAACGACCCATTGATAGATTGTTTGAAAAATTTCAACAATTTTTTGAAATTAATGGTATTTAAAGGACCCAGTTAATGTTTGGTATTTATAAAATTGCTAACAATTTTTGGCTTTGAAATTTGAGCTGGATATTAAACTTCAGTTTAACCCATCGCAGTCAACGTGTTAAAATAGCATTATAATCAAATCCCTGGACCGTACTCACCTCGCATTTACGTGCAGACGCGAGCAGTGGGAGCTGGCGAGCGCGTACAGCTGCTGGCTGGTGCTGCTGCAGCAGACGCGCCGCGACGCGCGTGACCAGGCCGCCATGGCCGAGGTCTACCACAACAACGTCGTCCCTCGCTTCACTCAGATCCAGGAGGACGTTCACAGGATATACAAGCGGGTAAGCGGACATCTCCACCTCCGGCAATGTTCCTTGCTGCTCTTGATGCCCTGATTCAGCTGACGACTTGCCCTCACTGGCGTGCGTCTTTGCATCAGAAGTTGTTTACGGTTATGCCTTTTTGTGGGCTGTGCTGGTTTTACTTTATATCGGCTCAAATAGGGGCCTCTTGATTTTTTTATGGATGTTTTGATAATTTCTATGTTGGTGCTGGACCCCTCAATGGGATACATCTATTATATCTATGGGAATTAGCACTTCCTGGGGGAAAATGTTAGGTCCCGAGCTAAGAGTTAGGTAGGCCGTCTTTTTGTTGAAATAAAATGTTTTTGTTATGTTTTC
Organism: Platorchestia sp. MABIK; assembly: GCA_014220935.1. Taxonomy (NCBI): domain Eukaryota; kingdom Metazoa; phylum Arthropoda; class Malacostraca; order Amphipoda; family Talitridae; genus Platorchestia; species Platorchestia sp. MABIK. Next base: position 80,336 of record JACJUY010002059.1, read on the forward strand.
GATCATATTTTTTTCAGTTCTCTACTGTCTTGTTTTTCACCACCTACTACTTTCTTCTTCAACTTTTATCTTGTTTCTTGAACTTATTTCTCAATAAACTGTTTCTATGCCCGTTCTGCATAGATTTCGCGTTCCCTTATCTCTATACTAAATGGTGTCTTTTTCTCTTTGGAATGCCTTAGTTGCGGTTAGAAGGGCTTAAACTAACATTTAATATAATTGACATTTGTTACTACCTTTCCTTGCTTTGTTTTGTTGCGAAATGTTCGAGTGTTTTAGCGAAATCAGCTTTTTATAAGGATTTAGCGTTCATATTTAGCGTTGTGTTGCAGTGCCGTGAAATTGCGTACGAAAGTCACGAGGAGCTGCTGAAGGTGCTGCACGAACTGCACACAAGCCTGCGCACCTACCACACCTACCAGGCGGAGCACAAGGCAGCGCAAGCCAAGCTCACCAGCTTCCAGGAGCAGAAAGCCAAACTGCAGGCCGCAGTGCCCAAAGAAAAGCTCGACAAAAGCAAAAAATTTCGTGTTATTGAGAAGGAGATCCAGAAGGTGAGTTCAGTCATGATTCCTCATGTTTATTTCAGTTCGTATTGAATAGGTAGGTAAAGGACTCGCTAGAGGCCAGTAGTAGTTCCTGATACTTGTTTCCATTCGAGTATTTGCCATCCGCGAGAGTTCAGTGGTAGTGTCTCCTCAAATAATCCATTTGAAGTTGGTTTTCAATTCTTAGTTTTGCATCTGTAAAAACTATCTTCAGTAGTTATGCTTCATTTTGCGTGATCGATTTTGCAGACTGCAAGCGCAGGTCACGATCTGAGGCTGTTGTCAGTGCGCACTTGACTCGAAACATTTGTGAAGTCACTTATGACCTTCAATGATGCAGAGCCTGCTCTTGCTATTTCCTGTTATTTTCATTGACACGAAAGTTGCCATTGTAATATTTCGAGGTACCGAGATGTAAACACAAATTAGTTATGATTAGCGTTTATTTATTTTATTAGATTAACATTTTGTTCTCAATATTTCGTTTTGTTTGTTCTAGCGCAGTTTCATCGCGTATGACAGTAATGCGCTCTAGTAATTTTGCCACCAAATATGACTGGTAACAGATTAATGGAAAGTTCTGTGTGAGACACAGACTTTTCATTGTACAGTTTAGTTCACATGAGTTTAATTTAATTACAAATTTCCTTAGGTACTCTCTAATGACGTGATTTAGTAAAAAAACGTAAAATACGAAGATCTCAGAGCTAGCATATTGTGAGGTTGGCATTTGAAGTCTACGTTGTTACCGTGCTGATGCAGTTTCCTTTCCCTGCACATAACGCGAGATAACACTTAGTTTTAGAATTTAAACGCGTCTTACTGCTCTTACACCTGTATGTATGTTACATTTATTTTACAGAGAAACAACAAATATCTGGATGCGAGACTGAAAGCCTTGAAAGCCCGCAACGAGTACCTCTTGTGCATGGAGAGCGCCAACTCCGCCATACACAAATACTTCGTTGAGGACCTCTCGGACATCATTGATGTGAGTCTTTCTTCGGTGTTTTGTCGAAATCTCGAAGCTCTACAGTGCCACCGCCATTGTTTTCAAAGCTTACCATTACGCCAGCTTCGCAATTGTAGCTTCATGTATTGTAAATTAAAATTACTGTTACCCTGCTTTGGGTCTAGGGTTAACCGATTGGGTACACTAAACCCAAGTTCTCTTGCCAGGGCCTTTGAATGTAAAAAAGCTTATGTCGGTCTAGAAAATTGTATTTTTCTGTGTACATTCAAATTCGTTTACAATGCGATTGAAAAAATCGTTAAAATTGTTGTTGAACGACGGAGACTATTCAGGAGGGCATGGCGTATTGAAAGATTAGTTGAGTTTCTGTGTCGTGCCTGCCGCGCTTTTGAGAGTACAGGCGTGTGAATTTGATGGTAACAAACCTCCGTCGGTCAGTGTTGACCATGATTGCGCATCCTAGGGTTGTGAGCTTGTTGGTCTGTTGCAGCGGCGCCTTCGGCTGCTAATTTCAATAGCAGAGTGGCAATATCTGTAGCACATGTCGCATTTGTATGTGGTGTCAAGCGATGTCCATTATATAAGTATTTGAATGAATTGTTTCCTTGGCCTCATCGATAAGGATTTGTAAACGTGGGTTCTCAGATTTAAGACAAAGTATCATGCACGGAATATGACAACAACACGGTGCAAATGTGTTAAAGACCGCTTAGAAAATGCAGTTTTTCCGCATCGGGCGTATCGATGTAACTACTATGTAGTTATTAGTGTAATTTAGACCCCTATTTGTTCACCGGCAAGTGACTCAAGTATAAAATTCCAGCTCTGCTGTTGTGGAAGTATTTTCAATGCTGATCTTGTACATATTGTGTGTAGGAATACATCAGCATTTTTATTGTGCGATTTACACAGACTTGAATCAGTTATTAGAGAATAACTTATCAGGTTCTAAATTTTCAAGAACCTCTTTCGGTGTTTATGTATTTCCGATGTCTTGTGCTTTTCAAAATTTACGCACGGCATTCTAGATTTATTCGCTCACAATACTTATATTCATTTTTCGAGACGTAGTCTAAATCTCAGTAAAGTTTGAATACAACGTAATGCAATCCAAAATTGAGCGGAGGTAACTAAAAAGTATTATTTAATATTTAAGGGGAAATTTTAGCAACGGAGTAAAATCGTCACCATATTTTTTAACTCGTTTCTTATACCTCGACATAATATTTCAGCAAAATACTAATTTCAGTGGTTGAATTAATAAAATTTAAAGATCAAACTTGACTCCCTGACAGTTGAGTCGTCTTTCGTTTCATTTTAGTCAGCTTGCCCTTAAATGTTTCTCCATTTCTAAACAACTTCGATGAAGGTAACAGACACCCAACTAACACTTAACTCTTGCTCCTCAATCATTGGATAACTCGAGTTTAAATAATTAATTACTTTTGCTATGACCTTCATGGTTAAACTGCTTAGTAGAAAAAGATATTCCCAATCAATTATTTTTCTCACTCGCTCGTGTTTGGCTGCAGGCGATGGACTTCGGTCTGCACAACAGCCTGGCGAGGGCGCTGCTCACGCACCAGTCGGGCATGGAGTGCTTCAAGCGCAGCCTCCAGACCAGCATTGACGACCTCCAGAAGACCATCACCAACCTTGATTCCAGGCTCGACAAGCAGAAGTTCCTCAAGTACAACAACGCGGCTTTCATGTTGCCGAAGAAGTTCGAATTCCAGGGACACAAAGGCGACGAGGTCATTGTTATGATCGAGGAATTGTTTTTAATTTCCAAGAAATTTCGTTTCCTACTTCTGTACCTTTTTTCTGAGTTGGTTTACGAGTACTTCGAGTTTGCTAAACAAATAATTCATTGATTGTGTTTACAGTTGCTATGATAATATGAGTGATTACACACACAAGTATTGTTTAGAGTTGAGTTGGACCTGCATCCGTAATAAATTCTGCATCTGTGTGTTCCCGTACTGCCTATTCTGTGTATATGCTGTTTTTATAACACAACATTTACTTCAAATGTTGAATTGACTCAGTATTTTATTGATGGTAATTTAATCTAATGTGTGACAGTTCGCTATAAGTTCATGTTTTTACTCCAGGTGTGCCAAGTGCAAGTGACCCGCGAAGTGCAGGAGGAGATCGAGAAGCGCCACGCCCACTTAGTGAGTCGCCTGACCGGACTTCGGGCTGAGTCTGAGGAGAACTGGAAGACTATCGAGACTGCAGAGAAGACTTTGCTCGAGATGCTCAACAGGCGCGACTACGATGTGGCTCATTACTTCAGCGACGAGGCTGCCAAGAACGCCGTCGAGCTCAGGGTCCCAGAGGCGGGCACGATGAAGCTCAGGGCCGATCACCAGGAGACCGAGGCTTTCTACCTTAATGTGAGGCTCTTATAAGGGCTTGGAAATATTTGACTTCCACGAATCTTTGATGAAAATCTAGATTCCACGAGTGTCTCAGCCGAGATGTTATCAAATGGAGCTGAATGTTGTGCTTTTCGTAGAAGAAATTTAATGATGTAGTGTGTGTATTTTTCCGTAGAATGAAAAGGCGTTTGTGTGAGCAAAGTGAGTTCCTAAAAGTCATGTACTTGATTTAACTCGTGGTTGAAATGGATTTGTTAGTTAATCTAAGGCTACCAAATTATACCCGGTAGTTGTTGCAATCGGTTGAGGAAAAGTGTAATTAAATTGCCACTGTACTGAGTTTTCTGCCTCAACTGTTCGTTCGTATGAAGCTTCGCAGCTTATAGGCTGAAAATTAACTTTGCCTACCTTATTAAAACTAAAGGTGCAAGAAAATGTTATTGTACTTACTGACGCTTCTTTATTGTCAGCAGAAATTTTCGGTCACTAATGCATTTATAGGTATGAAAATTATAACCCCTTGAAGTACGAGTGGGTTACCACCAACGAGAGAGATGGTGCCTCAGATGAATTGAAGCATTTACATGGCATCTAAACACTAGCCTTTGATCAAGTACCTAAAACTTAGCTCGTGTTGCAGAAATTCCGGGAGTACACGCTGAGCAGCAACCTGATCTGCCGCCTGCAAAGCCGCTACGAGCTGCTGCGCTGCGCCCTGGGAGATGACCACGCCAGCACCGCCTCTCCCACTCCCGCCCGGTACGTGGTGCTGGTGACTGGTGTTGTGAGGCACGCGTTCCGTGCAGCGTGCCTGCAAGTGGTGCGCTCTGAAAGTGGGCCTATATCCATTTTTTTGTTGGTCACACTAGCGGGAGATAGTTTTGAAGTTAGTTTAACTTCCAATTTTTAAATGCGTTTGTTAAAATGATTCGTATCGATGGCACTATAAAGCCATCTGTCTGCGATATCAGTACATAGAACAACAGTTTTACAAGTTATTGTTTTAATAAATGACTCTTGCTTACGAATGCGCAATCTAGGAGAGTTGGGGTTGGAGTTTTGCCTTCTCCCAATCACAATGGTTAGAGGCATGTTAGAAATATGAATATATGTAGTTGACACTGCAATGCCCGCAGTTCGCTGGCTGCTGACAAGCCGCGCAGGCGCCGCATCGGGCGCACGAGGTTGATGGGCCAGCCTAAGCTGTTCGGAGGGTCGCTGGAGGAGTATCTGGAGGCCACCCACCAGGACATTCCGCTTATCCTGCGCTCCTGCATACGAGTCATCAACCTTTATGGTGAGGCGGCATCATGCTTCGTGTTGTCTATGGCGCATAGGAGAGTTTGGCATGTTTTACTTGGTTTAAGATGTGTTTGGCTGAGTGCTGGGTGCCGGCTCTCGTAGAGGTCAAGGTTGAGCTTCTGAGGCCAACCAAATTCAATGGAGTGAGAGTGTTTCTTGTCAATAGTTTACAACGCTGGGATTCTACTTGTAGTAAGTTCTCAAGTGTTTCCAGGGCTGCTTTACTATATAGGTTTCCCTACGTTAACATGTCGGGTTAATGGTCTTCTACTTGTGCGTTGGTTTAGTGGCAGTGAAAAAGAACCCAGTATTTAATATTTTATTTATCGTTCAAATATGTGTGACTGTGGCATTGTGTAATTATCTGACCGTTAATGACTGAGCTCTATGAAACTATCAAGTGATAATCCTTCTGCTATTGTTTATGGCGACCAGTAAATGTTCTGCAATGTTTGCAGGGACTCTTTACTCTGACTTCCTTGGTTAGAAAAAGAAACTCGATTTTCTATTTGAATAAAACTGGGTGAGACGGTTTGTTGTTGGGTTTTTCTGATGGAACCAAGACTGTACAGTTATGCTCTGAGGTCGAAAATTCAAATAATGACTAGCTTGAAATTCAAAAATTTCATTTTAAAAATCTGTTGCTATTTCTCCTTGTGAATAGTAATTTAAAATTTTAGTACCAACGATTCAAATGGAGTGTAATCCGCCAAATTTCTAAACACATTTCACCTCGAAATAAGATTGAAGAATTAGAGCCTGAGTAAGTGAGTAGAAAACCAAGGAAATGAGCTGTGAACTGCAATGGCTCCGTAATTTTGTGCTATACCATCTGAAATTAATGTCCGGTTTCTGATCCCCGCAGGCCTGCATCACCAAGGCATATTTCGCGTGTCAGGCAGCCAGTTGGAAATCAACAACTTCCGTGAGAGTTTCGAGAAGATGGAAGACCCGCTTGCTGACGTGAGTGACGCCAGCGACATGAACAGCGTGGCCGGCGTCCTCAAGCTCTACTTCAGGGAGCTGCGGGAGCCGCTCTTCCCCACCGTCTTCTTCGACCAGTTCATGGAGATCGCCCGTGGGTTTCCTGGTCTTGGCGGTTCTTTGAGCGGTCTGTGGTGTAACCCAAATTTTATCTCTGTAGTTTGGAGAAAGTGTTCTGCCCGTAGATGACACACACCACTCGAACCTGCCGAGCAGGCAATTTAGTGTTGAGTTTCATTCTTTGATGATGTTAGGATTAAAGCACTATATTTCTCTGGCGGTATGTATTTTGCGCAGTATTGTTTACAAGCGTGTCCGTTACCGTTAGTGTATAGTTCATAATTGTTGTTTCATGGTATAACGTAAAAGTTTGGTTCCCTTTTCTACCATCCAATTTGAGCATAATTGGTTACTCTTGAAGAATTTCGAAGTTTTTTTTTTCCATCTAATTCTCAGAACGGTCTTCTTGTGTTTTTTTTAATACATTTTCCATAACAACACTGAGTTTCCATTAATTTTTACTCTGCCTGTGTTGATCACAACTTTTGCCTCACGGACTACCTTCATTGCAGAACTTGCGTGCAAGCAGGAGTTCGTAAGCAAGTTGCGGGAGGTGGTGGTCACGCTGCCTAGGCCAGTCTTCGTGGTCATGCGATATCTCTTCGCGTTCCTCAACCAGTGAGTTTATTATTGTGTTCTTCCTCTGACTCTTTTGTTGAACCCTTTATCGTCATGGTGAGTTTCAAAATCTACTTCTCTAAATCTGTCTGATAATTTGCATTTTTTATCGAATTTGTCCCATAATGTGTTCTTTGCAGGTGTTAGACGTTGCAGTGTAATTACAAATCATAAGTTTTAAACCCACCTGCTGAAAATGACAGTCTTTAGTGGGTCTATATAACAGGAAAGAATTATGTCATGTGCCCTTCGGTTATTTAAACTGCCTCATAGAGTTTATACATCATCATTATGATTTCAAGTTTGACAATTCGAAAATGAAGTAGAGACTTTCTCAATATGAGAACGTTTTTGTTCGAACTGTTACAGGGTTGCCACATCCTTGACAAATCCTTGAATTGTCCTTGTATAAATGAAAATGTCCTTGTAAAATGAAATGTCCTTGCCATGTCCTGGTAGAAATCAATTTCTGTCCTAGCCACATCCTTGTGAAATTTCATTTGTGTCCTTGTTGTGCCCTTATTTAATAATTCAATGTATTCTGTGAAAACATTAATTTGTTAGCTAGCTATGTTTGACCAATTCTGTGCAGAAAATGAGAGATTCACTCTTGTTTGGGGATAAAGTAATAGCATTCCCCCACATCCCATCTATTTTTTTTCTTTAGTTCTGTTATGTAGTGTTGATTTTATTCGCAGTGACTGTTTAGTGTTAATGCTTTAGTGAATGTTAATCATTCACAGCAAAAGCTGTGAATGATAAGCTGACACTGTCTAAGCTGCAAGCATTTA
>JACJUY010002059.1:88410-110135 GCA_014220935.1 Platorchestia sp. MABIK
TCTAATAGACACGTAGAGTGTAGAATTCCTATTTCTCTCTGAAGAAGAATTTATTTTCATTTTATTTTTGAAGGATCCATGTAGCTAATATTTTATATTTTCGTAATGATTATTTACGTTTTTCACATTTGACATTCTTTGTGTTTTTTTCACATTTTGTGTGAAATTGTGAAAATTTGTGAATTGTGAATTGAAAATTGTGAAAATTCACAAAATCACACAATTCACAAACACATTTGAGTTATATTGTTCTCCATATCATTATGTCATGTTGATCAGCTTAGTAAAGATGCAATGGGAAAAATATGTGCCATTCCCCATCCAAACAAAGATCTCAATATGGTTATTTTCACATGTATAATATTCATCAATAGTTATATTTTTATTTACCCTACAAAAATTTTTATTTCGAAATTTTTATGAAATTTTAATTCTGAACAGCAAAGTAAATAGTTAAGATCTTTGTTCATCCGGCAATATGGTAGGGTTATCATTTAAAAAAAATCCAGAATTTTTATTAAAACCCCCTAAAAAATGTCCTTGAATTTAAAGTATTTGTTCTTGAAATATCATTGAATTGTCCTTGTATAAAATTTTTCAAACTCTGTGGCAACCCTGTGTTAGAAATACTATATTATGCTACTGTATGAAAGTTCTCGTCCACTGATAATGCAAAAACTTTCGTTTAGTATTCCAAGGTGGAATTAGATGCTGTAAATGAAAATGTAAGCTTTTCTTTTTCCACACTTGTTAGGAAATCGGTTTTCCTTGCTAAGCGACTGTCTCATGGAGGCATAACGCATCAACTCTTCTTGTGCGCAGCCTGAGCGAATTTAGCGACGAGAACATGATGGACCCGTACAACCTGGCCATCTGTTTTGGGCCCACGCTTGTGCCCATCCCTGAGGACAAGGACCAGGTGAGCTTCTTTTGTTTGTTTGAGCCGCAGGTGGCAGGGAGGTATCGCACTTATGGCTGAGTAATACGTTACTGAGTTTATAAGTGGCTTGGCTTTTATGGAAGAACAAACAATTACTTCATCTTTTGGCCGCTACCATTCTGACGATTATGCCAAGGTATACATTTCCAGGGTCGTATAGAAGAGATTTGTAGGGAAAACACTTCTTCTTGATGAGCATGCATTCCACTCGCTCATTCTCTCTCCTTGGATGAAGAAGCTGGACAAACATTTGTCCATCGCAATCAAAATATGGGGCAATTATCAAGATTTTTTGTCCTCTTCCTGGGTGCATTTTTGTGAAGGTTTTTACGAGTACTCTGTAGTAATTATGGTTATCGGCGTGTTTCTTTCTTAGAGTTTGCGTAATTTTTTTTACTACTCTTAGCTACTTCATGGATTAAGAGTTTCAAATATGTGTAATGTTGGGATGGAGGTTTCAATTTTGCTCGGGATTCATATCTTAGTTATTCACTTCTATAAAATTTCAAGTGAACGTGGCAGCTTCCATTAGCACGGACGGACTCAGTATTTCTTTGTTGCGCTGTGTTCAGACTGGCTAACTTATGTCCCGCTGCACTGTGTGGTGGTGGAGTGCCGCTCTGCTTATGACTTGACATAACACTCTTGTGTACAGGTCCAGTATCAGAATCTCGTCAACGAGCTCATCAAGAACATCATCATCTTCAGCGAGGACATCTTCCCTGCCGACGGTGGTCCCGTGTACGAGAAGTATCTCTCAAGAGACTCTCTCGAGCTTGAGGCAGACGTGGGCGACGCTCCCAACCAGGATGACTTTGACTCTGAGCACACCGCCTCCGAGGATGGTGGGTTGAGTCGCTCTTTCGTTGCTCCGTGTTTGCTCTACAGTCAACACCATTGGAAAAGCACATTGGATGTAAAAGCTTGTGTAGTGCGTGATTTTGTGTGGCTTGTAAACTCACGAAAATAGGTTCAAAACGATTGATAAAAGCTTGGAAAAAGTGTGTTATAACCTTTTGGAGTTGGGTGTTATGTCTTCCTGTTTCTCTTCGTTGCCGCAAGTCTGGCGGTAGTTTTGCTTTATTTGCCAAGGGCCTGGTATACCCATGCGGTGGGGTAAGAGATCCTGCTTGCTTTTAAAACTTCTTACTCATCATACTGTCTTACCCCACGCGATTCTCAATCCAATGAATCTGAAAATAGGGCGGGACACAAATAGGTCAATATCATCCTTTATTCACAGAAGTAATTAGTATTTTGTTTTGCGGTAGAAGAAAAATAGTAGGTTGGAGAACGAAAGTTTCTTCAACTTTATCTAGATTTATTGAAATTTTTTTTTATTTCTTGCTTTCCTGTATGTAAGGACGGTAAAGTGCTGATAGTTGTGTCCATGTGTGCGTTGCAGTTAACAAAGTCGCCATAATGCATTCCGCTACTGAGGCGTCGTATTTCTATTAGTTAATTCTTACCATTAGTGTGAAGTAGAGTATTTTTAACTCCTGTTGCTGCATGGTTTAGCTGATTGCATAAATGCAGGCAGCTGTATTTTCTATACAGTGATCCATTAGAGACTCGTGCGTGGTTACTTGCCTGTAGACATTCGGGATGCTGGGGAAGTTTACCTCCCTTTTTTTACCTATTTCTTCAATTGATCCTTGCAGTGCTCTCGCCAGATTTACTCTGTTTGCTATCCTGAAGAATACACTCGTTAAATTTAGCTATCAGATTACACTTGTGTATTATTTTGACTCTTTACTTGAACGGTTATGGACGTGATATGAGTTTGATTTTGCATCTATTGCGTGTGTCGTTATTTAAACTGAAACTAAATAGCATTGGTTCAGTGTGTACGACTAACACTAGTTTGCATTGCTTAGCTGGAGTCCTACAGTAGACCTGGATGTAGAGATGGAAGTCTAATGATAAGCAAGGGGAAACCTACACGATGTTTGGAGGGCCTCTATACCGGAGCTTCTTGTTTTTATTACCTTGAAATTCATCATTCTTCGACTTGCCACTTTTACATTCACTTATGTTTCTGAGGAGTTCTCTGAAAGAGTAACATTCTTTAATACTGTTTGAGACGCATTGAACGCTAAAACTATATTCTTCTATTTCCATATTCATTGGTAGGTGATATGTTAACTGAAGCCTTTTCTTGATTCTATATTTTTTCATTCATTAGTTTTTGCAAAGTATATAGATTGCCAGATTCATGATTGCTTCAAACTTTTTCACTATTCATTACAAAAGAACTATTGAACTTGAAAGAAGCCTCGCAAACATTAGCGTGCCACTCAGCCCTCGTGGTCATCTTGTGACTCAGAAGTAATCCCTCACGCGAGCTATGTGAGAATGTCAGTACCTGCAGTGAGCGCACCTTGCCGCACACCCACACCTGCCCACTCGTGTGTGTTGCCTCGTTGTGTGAACAGTTCGCGTTAATGCATGCACTTGTAAGTGTAGTGTTGTCAAGAAGTGTATCTTGTAGCAGAATATTAATACTGCGTCTGCAAGAGTTGAGTCTTGCCTTTGCCTGCCTGCATGTAACCTTCCCCGTTCTCCTTCCAGCAGATTCTGTCTTTAAGGATAAGGAAATCAGCCTGCCCATATTTGGAAGTAAGTTCACGCCAAAATTACGCGAATTTTTTACGGTGAGGCCTAGTTAATGGCTTTGCTTCGAGTCTTTCCTTCATTATTTTTGTTTCCAATGAATTTCCTCTCTCTCAAATTCGATTACGCTTCTTTTTGGTAGAATATTTGATAGCTTTATCATTAAAATAAGCAAGTAAGAAAGATTTTCGAACCCACGTCTCATCATTTCGTTAAAGAGTTGTACCTTTTCACATTTTGATTAACATATTGCGTATTCCTAATTTGAGAAACAAGAATAAATTATTAAGGTTTATCAATTCAGTAATTTGAGTACTCGAAGCATTTCCTATGGGGCTTCATAATCAGATTAAGTGAAACTTGTTTCTAAATGTATTTATGATTTTTCTGTAGTCTTATTCGGTTGCTTTAAGATCCCTGCTCTTAAAATAAATTTTGACAGTCGAGTTAACTATAGAACTGAGCTGAAATTATAACTGAGTGGTATAATTCATTAATTCACGCTAATTCTTCCTAACATATTGCATTTTCTTAGAAAAGTGCTATAAGTGAAACTTTTTTGAGTCGCTTCTACCGCATGGTGAAATGTGCTTTCATTTCACATTAATATTACTATCATGTGACTCGTTCATCATTCCCTTTTCCTATCATGGCTTCCAATTCAGGAGACAGCTCTTTATTTCTGGATGAAAGTTATAAATTTACTCACACAGTATCAGGGTCGAAATGATTTGGTGCCTGGATAGATAAGCTGTACACACTTGAGTCACCTTTCGACGTGATCATGTCAGTTTTGAGTTACTCTTTGAGATAAATGCCCTTTCCCGTGAGAGCAAGGCCCACTGCGCATCAAGGTAAATGTACCAAATTTTTTTTAGCAGAAAGTCATCTGCAATCCTTCCTTCGAATATGTGACCTTTTATGGGCGAACAAACGTACTGCTGATGGTCCTAGCCACGCATTTTGAAAAATTTACGTAGAATTCTCTGGCCTAATCTGATGGAGTTAAACCTACCTGTATCCTCAGCTGCCTTGCTTTGTACATGTCCGGTTATCAAGACGGGAAACACTATGTGGAGTGCGGTATTTGGCTAACTGTAGTAGCTATTTGTCATGAGTGATACAGTGGCGGTGCTGTACAGCTTCCAGCTTAGCTTTGAGTGTTATTTTACTAGTGTTCTCAGGAAGAGAAGTCTAGTGACCAGCGTTGTGTGATTTGGTCAGAGTCCGTGTTTGCTTTGTGTTTTCGTTCTTCTGTTCTACCATGTCTGCTTCTGACTGTCCTTTTGTTGTGGTACCGTTTTCATATTCTTCTTTGTGACGCTCTCATTTTCTAATTTAACTTTACAACGTTGCTTTGACTAGCACATGTTTTATTAAAAAATTTAGTGAATATTTCTCTTACGCAGCTTTAATCACGTAGCTTACTATTCTCATTTGCACTCTTGCATTTTCCAAACCTTTTTTGTATTTGTCTCCGTGTATATCTTCTTGTATTAGACGCGGGTAACTCGTTGCTGTTCTGATTTTCAATTTTGCACTTCGTTCCTCACCTCACTGAGAATTTCATTCAATTCGTTTCTTTGTCAATGATGTTCATTGTTTCCATTCTGGCGAAATTTCTTGAATATTCAGAACTGTTTCGTTTTTCTTCATTATTGTGCTAATTATTCTTTGTTTGTTTTTACTCCGTCTTGGGGATGTTGATATTGTCAGCTATGTCTGCCATTCGTCGATGCAAGTCATTTGGCTACCCGTTTATTCATTGCTACCCAAACGCTCTTCCTTATTTTGGTGAGAGTATAACACGAACTGTTTGTACACCCATCCTCTTTCTGTGATGTCTCTCCACTTATCTCAACTTGCTTCTCTCCGTTATTGTACTGCATTTTTCCGTCTCCTGGTACGCTTTCCTTTTCGCTCTTACAACATTTACCTCTGAAAAAGCTACCTAGTGTTTTATTAAATCATGTAGTCTTCTCTCTCTTAATAAAGTAAAGGGCCTCTGGGCATCATCCAAACTGCGGTCTCCAGCTTAGCCGTCATGCTGAGTTCATTAATTTCTTAAGTGAACGCATTAAGAACTGTTGCTCTGCATCTTCTCATTTCACCTCCAGAATATGTAATGAACGCTACTGACCTATAGTGCGGTAGTTGCCAGAGTAGATAGTGCACTGGTCGTGACTGTAGACCAGTGCAGTAAGCTACAGTGCTGTTCACCTCCTGGATGCTCACATGAACCTCCCTCACCAGAGGGCGAGGTGCTGGAGGCGGTGGCGCAGTTTGACTTCCTCGCCCGGTCTGACCGGGAGCTGAGCTTCAGCAAGGGCGACCTGCTGGTGCTGCACTCGCAGGTCTCCTCCGACTGGTGGCGAGGCACCCACAGGGGCAAGCTGGGGCTCATCCCTGACAAATACATCCTCCTTAAAATCAGGTACTCTTCTCGAATCAGGCAATCACAACCAGGCTAATAGAAAATTGGAATTTCGAATGGGCGTGCTCTCGAGTACTTTACACCGGGCGATAGCTGGGCAAAAGTGCAAAAATGGGGGTAAAATTGATCGTATTTTATAGTTGTGCTTTGTTTGTGATGTATATATATTTAGTTGAGTCTTCGGGAACCTACGGTTCAATCGAGAATTGCAACTATGTTGTTCTGTTTTTTTCATAACACAGTGATAATGCGCTGGTTTTACCATTCCTCACTAGAAATGATTGGGTCGCTCGACTTTCAGAAAGACAAATTCGTTAACTTCTTTGCTGAAGGGCTGTACATGCTAAGTCATGTTTCGAAGTTATGGACATAACTGTATGTTTCCATGTAGATTCTGACAATGTTTGGACACAAAAGCTCATAATTAGTAATTTTATGAGACGAAGACCAAATTCTTGTTCATGAGTAGATTGCAAAATGTACAAAACGCTGAAGCAATTGTTTTAAACAGCTTCAAAGTATTTTCTCGCCTAACTCGATTTACTTGGAATCCTTCATTGAGATTTAATTTTGACATTCGAAGAGGAAACTGAGAAGTAAATGAAGCTGCTTGGGGACATCAGTCTTCATGAATATTCTCATGGATTTTTCACAATTGTGGATCTACAATAATCTCGAACGGAAATTATATTGCTTCTAAGGATAGATTATGATTTGTTTCGAAAAAAAAAAATTCATGGCTTCTTGGGCCTCTCTTATATAATGCTATATAATATCACCTAGAAAAAGGCTTGAGAGGTCATTCAGATTATCATGGACCGATTGAATATACTCACTTGCATCCTCATCAATGTGTGTAATATGAAATCTCTGGTGCATCTTTTTACAATAGAGGAAAATAGCAGTTCTGTCTTGCAACGTAATTTGTGTAATCTTGTGAAATTAAAAGAAATGGCTATTGATAATTAATCTTACCATTTCATTCTGCTTTCGTTTTTAGGGAGGATGACAAGGACAGACCAAGCGAATCATCCTCTACCGGCCAACAGCAGCAGTTACAGCGGCGGCCGTCTTCTTCCTCAGACTCCTTGACCTCGTCAAGTCTGCCTCCGCCAGAAACTCCCCACACCACCCCCAGCTCCCCGAGCGGGCCCCCGTACCACACGACCTTCCATTCCGTCCTGTACGCACCCACCGACAACTCCCCCTCGCCTCACCCCGGCGGTGACAGAAGCAGCACTGCCACGTTCGCTCCCAGTGGACCGTCAGTCACGTGTCTGCAGGCGACCACGCCCTCGCAAAGCAAAGCACCGCCTCTCAATGGGTCCTCGCATCATTCCGCGTCTCAGGTCAGCTGGCTAACTCCTCAGGTCTCATCCTTGGGAAGTTATGAATGATTACCATGCAAGTGCTAAGTTTTCATGAGACTTGGGATCTTTTCTTGAGGGGAAAAAGAGAGGTAAACCACGAAGGAGGAATTTAACCCTCCCAAGAAACAATGGAGGAGCAGCGAAGATGAAATGAATGGGATACATAAAGGAAGGCACAGTAATAAGTGAGACCTAAATGAGTGACTTACGACAACGTATCAACGATGAAAATTTTATTCTAAGAATAGCACATCTAAAATGTAACATGTAAAGCGAGTCAAAAATGGCATTAAGATGAAGTATAAAAAAAGCGAAGGGCAATTGTAAACGTAAAGTGAGTTAAATGCGCAACATTCTAAACCGTCTTTGAAGCTATAAGCACGAAACAGAGGAATAATTATAATCTAGCAGCATCGAAGCAAACGTCACGCTTAAATACCGCAGTTGGAACTACTCCTGATGTTGGGCTGCACTTTGAAACAGTTATAACTTTATACACCTATTTTTGTGTCGCTAATCGATGTCGTTGGTTAAACCTAACCCGAGGTAATCATTTTAGTCCGCTCACAGACAAATGCGTGGTATCTAATACAAACATCAAACTCGTGAACAATCTTCACACACTCAGCACAAAAGTGGTGAGAAGTATCGTGCCTACATCTCGTTCTCGTGTGTTGAACTATGTGAACTATTCTACCTAGGTCCGGAAAGCTACCTATGTTGTGCTCCATTTTAGCTGCGGTAGTACGCAGTACCTCTGGTGTTATTGGGCCTCTTTGATACACGACTGTTTCGTCTACGTAATCCGGTTATGGTGATGCCAGCTTGCGTGAGTCAGACTACTACACCTGCAGCTACTCACTACTTCTACTTACAGTAACCTACTCTGTAATTTTCCTCTGATCGCAACCTAAATTTTCTAATATTTTGATGAATTTCTTGAAATCGTAACTTGAATTTCTTAATATCGCAAAGTAAAATATACCAAAATTATTTTGCTTTCTTTCAATTAGATACAAAATAATGTGACTCCTCAGTATACCACACAGAGACACCGTGACGTTAGCCTACTTGCCCTTACTCTAGTTTCGCGTGATCGCTCAAAAAATGGAGGTTATTTTTTGATGAACACGATTGGTAATTGAGATTTGCCAGAAGGAATGGGAAAGAAGCTACACGTCTATAGTTTTGAAAGTTTTTTTTTGACCGATTTTCTGTGAGGTTGTCTCCGAATTTTTATTGATGTTCAAGTTACGCAATGCCGAATGAAAATTGCTGATTACGAAGTGAGGCTTGTTGTGTTAATGTTATGTAGAGAGAATTCTTCGCGCTTTCCAGTTTCATTGGCTCTCTCTGAATATTTCATTTAGATTAATCCCTTGTATATTTCGCTGCCACTTGAAATTCATCAACCAATTCTCGCTTTCTTTGGCATGTTCTCAAGATTTTCCCATTTCAAGCGTACACTCCCATGCTTCCTCGTTACCGCACCATTTTTATAAGCGTGCGAGTTTTTATTGTTTTAGTAATATCGTGTTTAGCTATTATTGTTGTTTCTTGAATCCACTTTGACCATGTGGTTGTATAGCGGAGTCGCCTAACACCTCGCCCTTGCAGGACTCGGGTGTGAGTGGCGTGAGTGGCGCCACCGACCGCAGCCACAGCCCCATTTGTCGCTCGGCCTCCCCCTGCCCTTCTGGCCACCACACCTCCACCACTCACCTTCCCTACACTCCTCAGCACTTCCCCCCCGCCGCCTCCACTCATCACCACTCCCACCACCTCTGCCACACCACTCCTCCACTCGTGCACTCCGTATCTCTTCCCCAGCAGCCCTCCCCTTCTCCACACCCCGCTTCTACCGCGCCGCCGTCGCAGCCGTGTGTGGAGCAGGAGGTAATTATCGTTTAGGGGGAGTCGGGTGCAGGTCTGGTCTTTGTGGTGCTGGGTTTTGTACGTGCTCATTTAACTCTCCTCGGGACAGAAATGTTGATGCCGCACTTATCCAAAGAGCGAGTGGAAATTGAATCTGAAAAATTCCTTGTATGGGAGAGGTCAGTTCTTGAAGCACGGCTAACTGTTCATACAAACGATGTCTATGATTGCGAATGTCAACTGCTGAATGCTACAGTTGAGAATTTTACCATATTTTATAAAGCAAACGTAAACTTACTCCATTTTGAGCAATTCCATGATTTTTACCTTAGTTCTGTATCCATTATGAATGAAGAGCCAGCTTTCTTATGCTAACCAAAGTTTACACAGTATTCACGCATTATTAATTTCATGCTCATGTTGCTGGATTGCAATGCCAGACTTTTAAGTCCATCTCTTCAAGTTCTATTATTGTTATAGGACATATTTTGTGCGTGGGAAATGTGTGCCAATGTTAGCACGCTCTACAGCGAGGCATGATAATTTTTCAAATTAGAATCTCAGGAGGGAGAAGTTGTGCTGACTTACACGCTTTAGAGAAAATGGAACTTCGTTGTTTGGTTCGTTTGTGTAATCTGGCTCTGTTGAAATAACTTAGTTTGGGTCTTATCTAGTCACGCCTTATCCAGGGTCACTGATCGGCAGTTTGACCACGCAGTGCGGCATTCGGTAACTCTCTTGCTACTCAAGTGCTAAATTCTATTAAAAAGTAGAACAAATCAAAACTTGATTCAACTCAAAGCACAAATGAAGTAACTGTCCTTTGGCGCTAGTGAAATTGAGTAGAAGAGTTTAAGTATAAAAATAATGTAACTTCGAGATTGTACTATTTTGTCAATTGCGCTTCAAATGTTTCATGTACATTTATAAAGATGTACCGTAATAATTGTGGTATTAACCACAATTCTCACGGCACAGGTATTAACCAGCGACGTTTTTGCTAACTGATGCTCGTACGCCGGTAATGTTCAAGTAAAAACTGAATACTAGTTCAAAATATGTCTGTGCCTACCTTTAGTAGCGATGTCATGTTTCGACTCGACTCGAAATAGGTCCTCCGCACGAATGACAGATATTTTCGCAGGAAGAGTGCAGGTGGCTGAGAACTACATAGAACTGGGGTCACAACACTGAATAAGCACATCAGATTTGTGTGCTTTCATTTACTGGATGTAGAATTGAATGAAGGTAGATATCAAATTCCCGTAGCGGCATGTTGACCATTGCTGACAAAAGTTTACTACATTCTATTTGTTCAAGTAAGTTGTAGTTATACTACATTTCAGATATGAGCTTCAAAATTCATTTGTTGACAATACAAACTATATAATCCACGATGTCGGCTCAACTAGAGGTCTTTCGAACGTACCCTGAGCATTGTCTCTGTAGCTGATCCTGCTTACTGTACATGGGTTCCTATTGATCAGGAGAGGCACTCTACCAATCAAGCATGCTTTAGCTTAGAAAATATTGCCGTACCAAAGATGTGTTATCTGTTTTTCCTCGTGCTTGTGTTCGTCCTGTGTGTAGCCTTGAATACTTTCCGGTGAATGTACATCCTCCTCACGTACTGCGCCTGTAGAATTTTAATAGCGAGCCTCTACGCTGTAAATAGAACTGCCTTGCTGTGAGTTTGTTGGCTTTTCTGTGTAAATTGCTTTGTAACTTCTCAGTTTGTGTGTTATTTTTGTCTTTGATCCGAAGATAGGAATTTGCGTCCGAGTAATTGTTACCTGTGAACCATGCGAACAAAATATTGAGTGACTGCGATGCAATGAAGAATGATTCTGTCGCAAATTTCTCAGAGTGTTGCAATAATCTCGGTGTGGGCGTTGGTTCCGTATTGGTTCTTCGTATTTAAATCCTCTCTAAGAGTATGAGTGGCCAATTATTTGTGAACTAAATTTCAGTGTTAGCTTTGTGTCTGCGTTTGGTTAGGGTTCATTCTTTCTGAGAAATTTAGCATGCCATTTTCGTTAAACTTCGCAATTAAAGGGTTGAAACAAGGGTACTTGCTCGCTGAGTCACCTTGCTATCTTTTTTAAAGTTTTTTTTCAGTGCACCATTTCTGCCCGGCATGTTTACCGCAGCCCCGGCTTTAAATTAACCCTTGAATAATTATCAGATGCGGTTTCACATCAAAGGAGAATCAGTTCTCCAGCCAATCTTTTTACTAATAAATGTTTCACAATTGTATGAGACGGTGCTCAGGACTAAGGGTTAAAACATCAGCGCTAATCATTGAAATGTTTTGCCTAGAGTTGAGTGGTTCTCCCCATATCCAGTCACATAGTGTCGCTAGATGTAACCTGTTGTTCAAGACACCGACTGGCGCTGGTGTTGTTTTCTAGCAAATATCTACACAAAAATATATAACTTTTTCAAAATTTCTCGCCTAAATTACGCTGACAAAGGGGATGTTATAAAGCCTTGATGTTGATGATACCTCACTGAGCAGGAAGGCTTTACTAACAATTAAAGTATTGCATGCTACTTCGTTGCACGTTATTCCACGCTCAGGGCCAGGAAGCGGTCTGGGGGGAAAGATTCTGCCTACCCATTTTTTTTATTGTCCCCACGAGCCCCTTAGGAATACTATTAATATCCAATTTAAACCTTTAACCCACATGCTCAAAGCCATTTTTGGGCATTCAAGTCAACGCAATGCTTCAGTAGAGTTCTTTAGCTGTTTTTAGATAATGACGGAATATTTTAACGCGGTCTTCTCTCCGAAAAAATAGGCCACGAAGCGTGAATATCACGCACATCAAGTGCGATTTGAATCTTTACCTCCTCTTTATCTCCCTCCCCTACCGTTATCTGTCCGTGCGTTCCCATTATTCTCTGCGAATTTAATTTTCAACCTTGCAGTACGTTTCTATTTCGTCAAATTAAATCATGCTGGCCAGTACTTTAATAATTGATTCTATAATATTTTTCAATACACTCCAATGAAGTTAATGTTCATCGGGCATGCGATATTTCGTCTCAGGATTAAACTCGTTAATAATTTGAATTTCTCTTGTTCACTTGAACGTTTTGAGCAGCTCGATATAATAAGAAATGAACTAAGAGTATAAATTAAACAACCGCTTTGAGGAGAACTAATGATCTCCCCTGCTCGTCTCTGGCCTCTAGTTTTATACTCGGAGAAATATTTCGCGTGCACCTAGGGAGCGAAAATATTATGTCAAAGTACCGTTGCTGTATTACCTCAAATTTAGCTGATGATTGTAGTAGGTCGATTGCAGGAATGAGGTGGAGTAGAGGCACCCGTCTAAAATGTGGGAGTGGAGGGCCAGTGTTCCTGCTGCTCGTGAGACCAACTTGTCACTCGCTACTCCTCCAATATAGAGCGCTTTAGGTGCATCATCACCCTTAAAGCCAGACTTTCTTCATGTTTTGTCACGGAATTGTAATGAACTCAAAATTGGCTCAGAGTCTGCTTTAATTTCGAGTTTTAATAATGTTGCCATCCCTACATCTGCTTTCTGTTTCCTGTGTAGATATGGCCGCTTGCGTCTATTCGTCATGTAGCTTGTCACTCCTTACGTGAAAACGTCCTTTGTGTAGAAGTGATGACTGTAGACACACGTCTACTTGCCTAGTGATTGAAATGCTTTTTTTCTCACTCTCAATTTTTCATCAGTAGCCAGTGTTAGTTGATACTACCCCGTTCCTTGTGATTCTCGTGTGTGAGGTGAACTCACAGAGCTGTAGCTGCTTTCTCCCTGTAAGGCAGGCTGGAGTAATGAAGATTGGCCCTGTAGAGTAGATCACGCCTGGCTTGCCGATAAGTGCGAGGCAGGAAGAAGTAGTTCGTTGTTGAAGGTTGTCACTGTTATGGAAAGGGTCTGTCCTCATAACAATCGACTGAACTCGTTAGTGAATGAAAGTACAAACTATTTGATTTGATTAAGTGGTGACGTTTTATGGAATAGCACTGTGCGTAAATGTTTAGTTATTTCTTCAATTTCAAACACATCAAACGTCACAGAGGCCGTACTCAAAATGAGACACCTTGCAACCACCTTACTTGATCTAGAACTATGTATGTGGGAAGAACCGTGCAGTGGTTGCTGTTCGATGGCGGTGATCCTGTGATCGGGAGACGATTAAAGTACAAATTTGCTTAATGAGAATGTAAGTATAACGAACTAACGGTATTGATTAGTTCAGTGTTTTATGAGCATTTGAAGTACAGCATTGAGGAACTGAGATCTTTATGGATTTCAAGCTCCCTTTGCATAAACGAGTCTAGCTCTTTAGAGCATTTCAAGTAACTTTTTTTAGACTTCTCGGAGTTGTGAGTGTGTAACTGTTGTTCAGGTGGTTGGTGTGAGGACCGGCTGCTCGTCTGTCCCCCTGCACCACTCAACCCTCCCCCGCATGCACATATCCCTGTCTGAAGAAGGCCAGATCGACGAGCCAACCAAAAACCTGAGCGTTACCACCATAGGTGCTGGTGGAGTCACCGTAGCGCACAACATGGTTAGCATGCGCCACCACTCGTCCTGCACCAACATTCCGGACACTACCTGCAGCACTAAGGTAGCCGACAGATCCACGTTGGTGCCTTCTGGTGACGGTGTCGTGGTGGTAGGCGGCGATAGAGTTGGTAGCACCGTTGTCGCCATCGAAACAAGCTCTGTTCAGAGAAGACCGTCTCACTCGTCGCTTTCATCAAGCTCGTCAGATGAGCGTCTTAATTCTTCCAGTCATCGGACGTTTAGGGAAGTGAGGACAAAAATGAAACCAGTTGTGGTGGGTGCTCCAGATTTGGTAATGGACCTTCCTGTGTCTTCCTTGTCATCGTCTCCTAGGGATCAGTCTAGTTCAGCAAGTCCTAGTCCTAGTTCAAGTCCTAGAGCGCGTAGTACGAGTCCTCACCAGGGCTACCGCTCTGTAGACGTGCCAGCTGTTACGGACGTGTCCACTGGATCTCCCTCCCCTGACATGACTGCTGCTGAGTGCTTTGCGAAACAGAATCAAAGTACTCTCAAGAAAACGCCCGTCACTAAAAGCTCCACTTTGTTGCTCAGCCAAGGCAGCAGTGATGCACAAACCCAGACTCTTTTGCAGGCCAAGTCTACGTTAAGTGTGATGAAATCTTCATCGATTGATGTTTCTCAGCTTGCTGAGCTTAAAATTACAGAAAATGATGATGTGAAGCCGAGTATAATTCATCAACGAAGCATGGACGCTACTTCACGGCCATCAGAGTCTCCTTTAGTAGAAGTGAGATCGGCTGCTCCTCCCCATCCTGTCACTCCCCACACTCCTCGGCTTGCTGCCCGCTACCTCCAGGCTGTTGCTGCTGCCTCTGGTACTCCTCCAACTGCGGCCGTGGTTCCAAAACCCCACGTCCGAGTCAAACCCACTGTGCTTAAGAAGCCTTCTGTGTCACCCAACGACTCCGACACAGAGGCATCCCAACAGCAGTCGGCTGCCAAATGACAACTGGAGGGATGCGACCCTCATCAGCCCAAACGCGGCTTGAAGCGTGGGCAGCACCAACGTCTGCAGTCGCACGAGTCCGTCTCTGGTGCACCATCATCAAGCATTGGACCTGCGCGTCGACAAAAGCAGCTTCACCGATCTGGCTCATCTCCATCACCTTTGCAACCGCAGCATCCTCAGCCTTCTACACAATCATCATCTAATTATTCTTCACCGTCACAGCACCAGAAGGTCAGGCGGTGTCCTAGTCAACCGCGCCAAGATTCCAGCGAGCTGCTGCTCAAGCTGGCCCGAGTGCGACATCCTGATTTCTAGTTTTGTGCAATCTGCCTTCATGGTTTGCGTATGCATTTATGATGCGTTTAAAGTACGCCGTAACTTTTTTCTGCGACTTGCATGCACCTAATTCTTGTGCTAATACTGCAGTTTGTGCCTGTAGTCACGTGTTTACATATCGCGCATTTTTGCATGTGATCCGTTACCATGGAATATGTGACTTGAAATAAAGTATTTTCATAAGTGTTCGTGAACCTTGAGTTTATAATTGGTCATTTTTTTGTCTTTGTCGCGCTGGAGGTGTTCGCTCTGGCAACCTTCGGTGCTTAAGTATCTCTCTGGTAGATTTAAGAATTTAGTATTTCAATTACAGTGCTTTACGCGCCATATTCTTCATGTCAGTCTATTTGCCTTGCGTATTCATTGATATTCTTTCTCGTTGCCAAGTACGCGATATTTACCTTCGTGTTGCGCATACCCCAGTTTAGACGAGTGACAGATGAGTTGGTGTTAGTTCCGTTCCCTAGCACAAAGTAATACTAGAACAAGAAAAGAATCTCCTCAATTGTAGCCTCTTGTTTATACACCTGTCGTTGGCTTATACTTCGAGAACTTTGGTTTCCACGATCTGAAAAAATTCTTGAGAATACCTAAGTGACAAAATTTGTCATCTCTTGAGTTGTTCACGGAATCTAGCTTCCAGGAATGATTTTAAATCTCCGTACAAAGAAGACGACAGTCAGTTAAACATTTGAAACCATTACGCGTAGGCGAAAGCTGTTGTGACTGCATGAGTGTCTCAATCTATTTCCTTGTGCCGAGGGACAAAAGTAGATAGCGAATTTTAAGCCCATTGTGTGGCTGTTGGCTCACTTGTTTGTGCTGATGGAAACTGAAAAGTATTTTGCTCACTTTATTGCCCTGTTGAAACTCCCTAATGTAGCAGTTCCAGTTTGCCAACTTTATTTCGATAATTATGTGGTCCAATGCAAGTTGTTCTCATGCGTGTTGTGCCATCCTAGCCCATCTAATGAGAGTGTGTGCGCTTAGCATTATGAAAGATATACGTTTTGTAAGTATATGTAATTGTTGCGAGTGGGTCGATACTCCGAACGTAGTTGTGTGAACCTGCGTTCTATTTACCTAGGGTGGAGGAAACTGAGACTTGACTGCAATTTTATTTTGTTTACGAAATGAGTGACTGTTTTTATTATACGGGGACAGTTAGGCCATGATGGTATAGAGCTAATGTTCCTAGACCACTTCCAAAAAGTCGTGCCCCTAGCCTGTTAGAGGTGTTTAGTTTTAGTTTAGGATGAAACCTGGCTTGGATGTCGTGAGGTTGTCAGTCTTGAATATGTTGTATAAGTTACTGTGTTGGCTATTAACCTTGATTAGGGTACTGGACAATAAATAATGTAGCTCAAGAAGTCAGCCACGTTCCGAACGTGTCTTCTTATCGAAGAGTTTGTTAAGGAATAAGCGTTGCTGATATGTTCGAGCTGTGTTTTCCTCGCTTGGTATTCTGTTTAATTCTAATTTCTTCAATGTGTTTTGGCCGAGTATTTGTCCCATTCTGCTTACACTGGCGACATACCGCTCCTGACGGACATCTTCATTTTCAAATGAAGAGCGTGATTCTACTGCCCTAGAGAATTTGTGAGGCGCAATTGCCTTTGATGTATTCAGTGATTGGGCTTTTTCTGCCTTTATCCTGATCCTGTTTCGTCAGAGGCAGGTCGACCCTTCATTTTGCTGATTACGTTCGGATATAGTGACACATTTTTATAATTTTCTTTTGTGAAATTATTTTTCTAAAAACTGTCATTTTGCAAAATTGGAGTGTTTCGTACCAGTGCGTTTGCAAAAATTAAATCGTCTAGTGTACCAAATTCCACTGTGACCTAATTACTTGGTCAAAAAATTGTGGTGAGAAACTGTCTTTGTTTACGGTGATTAGCTGTTCATTCTTGAGACTAATTTTGATTATTCTACTAAATCCTGAACTCAATCTCCGGAACGTTTTAGTGTATTCCTGCATCGGTCGTTAACCTATAGATCTGTTCATGCGTCTTCCTCTTCTTTCCTTTTACATTCCTAATAGGGTGGGAGGGTTCTGCTCCTCAGACCTTTAGTTAGAATCAGAACAAGAAAATGAAACCTACTTTTTTCGTGTTAGTTTTTCTCGCTTCGCGTGATCGTGAATTATCTTCATGAGTCTCAATCGTATCTCAAAAAATTTAAATTTGACCTTTTTAACGTATACTTAATTATTTCAATTGAAAATTCTAATCGGCAGCGTGCTAGCGGCGTTAAGGTGAACCTAATTGTTGGAGCTCGCAGTAGCTGGGGAAATGGCGCTCAGAAGTTAAGTTTCCTGCCCACGTAACTGCTCAGCCTTGTGCGTCCTGTCCAAGTAACTCACCAGCCCTCATTGTCCATTTCAAGTAACTCACCAGCCCTCATTGTCCATTTCAAGTAACTCACCAGCCCTCATTGTCCATTTCAAGTAACTCACCAGCCTTCATTGTCCATTTCAAGTAACTCACAAGCCCTCATTGTCCATTTCAAGTAACTCACCAGCCCTCATTGTCCATTTCAAGTAACTCACCAGCCCTCATTGTCCATTTCAAGTAACTCACCAGCCCTCATTGTCCATTTCAAGTAACTCACCAGCCCTCATTGTCCATTTCAAGTAACTCACCAACCCTCATCGTCCATTTCAAGTAACTCGCAAGTTTCAGTATTCATTTCAAGTATAGTATTTCATTTGCCTTTAGTCCTGTTCATGCGACTCAGCCCTTAGCGTCTAATCTAAATAACTCATCAGCCCTTTGAGGTTTGGGATTGAGTTGGTATCTTTCAAAACCCGCGATGTTAAGAGGAGCCCATCGTATGTATGCGTTGGAGACTAAAAAATCAGTACTTACGAATTTTGAAATAATGACCGATGAATTCTTGTGCTTGTAGACGCTGGAAGCTACTGAGTTTGGAAGTAAGATTTATAAACTCAAAGCTTAGCTCGTCTGTCCGAACGATCAGCAGTTTGAAGTTAAGTTCTTTACTTGAAAATAGCTTGTAGATACATACTTGGTTACGGTTCTTGGTTTTGTGTTAGTGTTTTCTGGTTTAGGAATGTTCTACTGGTCATTTTGTTGATTTTTTTATTATTTTCCGCATATTTGAATAAAAGATGATCTACCTTTAAAAACTTGAGATAAAATTCCAGCCTCATAGTTCATAAATAGATAAAATGACTTCAACTCTGCACTTTCTTCTATTTTTACGAATTTCTGGAAAGAATGTATACTTAACTTCATTTTCTTACTGTGAAGTGTGCAGAAGACGTTAGTGATAAAAAAATCTACCTGTGGTGTTATTAATGTCGTTGTTGCTCCCGTAGACCGGGCCCTGTCATTATGCTCACTAGCTCTCGTTGCACAGTGCTCTCCTTCGGTGTTCTCGAGAAATGTTCTCGATAAATTTGCCATCTTAGCTTGTGCATATTTTTCTAATCAAGTCGTACTTGAATTCAGTGACTCACCACGTTGTCGTGTGTGTTTAAATACTCGCGTTCTTTGCAAAGACGTGTCCCGAACCCAAATTGACGAGTTGAGTTGAACCTCCTCTGATGACCTGCACGGGAGTGGTTGCTTCAATGACGGAAAAAAATCTATGTCTGACTAGATCACTAATTTTTAGTGTGTTTTGGAACTCGTCCTGTAGCGTTCCTCTTTTTTTCTCCCAATAATCATGTGAATATTTGGCCCTAACCTCGTTTAATGTGAATATTTTTTCTAAGTATGACATTCCTAAAAGGTCTAAGTTTTGTTTCCCAAAGATTCTTTTCAACTAATCTTTCGTTTGCGTTTTTGAGTGTGACTTCGCCTTCTTTCGACTGATACGGGATCACATGTATCTTGATTTTACTGTCTTGTTCGCCAACAGCTGTACGTCTGTTGCACTAAATTTTGTTTTTCGAAAGAACAAAGCATTTTTACATTAAGTCCCTTGCGTCAGTTTGTGTAAAAAAAAGGGATTGGGGTTCTTCTTTGTGTATTGAATGTTCTCTCATAAATTACATTTGGCTGGTATGAAAATGAGTTTCTCGTGGAGCAAATTCAAAACTTCTCCATCATGCGCCAGTTTTGTGAAGACGTTTCATTATTCATGCGTTATGCTTGCGACCTCAGAAAAAACGTGGGCATAAAATTACTTCCATAATTCATCGCCCAATACAAGCCATTGAAGTTCTAATTTGTGATACTTAAGTCCTTGCGTTGTCTGTCCTTTATTCTCTTCTATATCCTGTCCGGTGTCTGTAACCAATGTGTTTTCTTAAAGAACGAATCGATTTGTTTAAGGTACATTTCTTTAAGTTTGACGATTGGCTACAGACCCATTGGCTTGTGTATAATGATATACTGAAGTTTTGATAAAAGTTTGATGGTACCAACTTTTGAGCCTTCCGAGTGAACAGACACTCGGTAACCAATGCAAATTAGCTATTCAAGGTCTTTAAATGGGTTGACCACATAATTCAGTGTGTACCATCAATTGCAGTAAGTTGGAGATAATTTTACAATCCTTGGTAGCCCACCATCGCTGGGATCCGTGTACGAATATTTTGCTGTGTTGAAAATGCCTGACGAACTGTACGTTATTTAGTGTCGAAAAGTTAATTTTCAATAATAGAGTTTGCAGCTGAGGCGCTGCATTTATACGCCAGAAATTATGTTTAGCGTCTTTAAAAATTATTTAGTGCACGTGTAAGGGTTTTCATGAAGAGTGTAAATATTTTGAAGTAACTTAAATTATAAAGTTTTTCCTTTGTGTTCCTTTAAGGACGCTGTGTACTAGTGGTGGCATAAGCTGCTCTAGTTTCATTAGTTTCATTTATAGTTCTTATACATGTTTTTGGATCATTTTATCATCAGCTAGGAATTTCATTAGCTGCTAAGAGCTTTTTTATGTATCATTCTTGAGCTTTTGCGTTGTTCCTATATTTTTTCATTCCATTTTTTCACTGATCTCTTCGTTTCATTAACGAATTAGTAATTCCAATTCTGTCTGCATTTATTTAGATGAATTAACTCGAACCCTATTTTCCATGGTATTCGTAGTGAGGTAAAATAGTTGTCACTTTTCTCTTCTGTTTGTCTCAACCTTCTGGCCCACTACTGAAATTTCATGGTTATTGATGTTACAGGTGCTGCATAGCAAGGTAAATTTTTGCTATAGTTTGTCCTAATTATTTTTTTAGAAATTTCCTAATCGTTTAGGTATTATAGTAAACAACAAAGTTATTGGTGACTGTTGCTGGTCTAGAGAGATTTTTCGTGCTCCTTATCAGGCAATTTTGTGTTCTGTAGGACTGAAGTAATAGTATCAATAGCTCTAACAAGGCCTTCACATTTCACGGCCAAAGCTGTGTAGTTCACACGAAATTAGTCGTACTTGAATGCGGTCCCAATTTGTTACGCGGAAAATTAGCTATTGCCATGGCGCTTGCCTGTTATATTGTCCCCGCCAAACACGTTGCTCCTGTTCAAATTCATTTATTAGCATTTTGTACTCGATCAGATAAAAAGGCGTATTGATGAACTAGNAATGCGATGTTGATTTAGACCGTGGCGTTCTGCTATTATTGATTTTTTCCTATTTAGACCAACACTTTTTTTAGTACGTTTCTATGAAATCTTCCTCACCAGTGTTATCTAGTTGCGCTGATGAGAAAGGCTTCGTAAATGCAATGTTATTTCTTGCAGGCATCGTAGCTGAACAACAGATTTTGCAACGAATTCGTGTGCAATGCTATGTTCTCCTGAGCTGGATGTTGAAGTTTCTAATTTCGTCTGTTTGTGTTGGATCTATAGGGAATTAATTCATATTTTGTATCGCTTTTTTCTTGTCTTGTGTGGCAAGTATTAGATCAGGGCTTGTCTGATGCACTGGAGTTGCTGCGAATATTTGCTGAGGCCAGAAAAGGATTGTATTTAGGTAAGCGTAGATTGTAAGTAGATGACTTCGCTGCTCGCTCAGTGACACGGATTGCCTTTACCGTAAAGTTCATAAGGTTTGTGCTAAGCTATTATTACGTGGTTAAGGGTAAGAGAAGTAGCCATTGCTTCAGTTGAAAACTGTTTCTACTAAGAACTGATGGCGGGGTAAAAGATCTTTTATTTACATGCCAATAGAAATTTTCGAACTTGATTTCATGTCTCAAGGTTTGGAGAATTTCCTGGAGTGGAATGAGTGGTGAAATCATGGATGACACCATTTTCACAGATGACTTTTGACTGGAACGTGCAGTGTGATTAAATCTGTAGAAAATCTTGAATTTACTTTGGCAGTTCGAACTGCAACACCCTATGCGATCAATAGTGGACATCAGATTGTACAATTTTAGATCAGGAAAATCGACTAATGTAACGTCATCCTCGGTATGTCTTGAGAGCTTCCCATTCTGTCGAGGTGCTTATGGAGGAGATTTCGGGGTTGGAACGCGTAAAGCTGTACGATATATATGTTCTTTAGTGAGGTCTCAATCAGTGAGTGGCTCAAGGGTTGGAGCATAAGAATAAGCATTTTTGTGTTAGTCCCATTCTCTGATCCCTCCTGCGTATGTTGCTTCGTTTAACACACTGACTGCGACTTATGAGATCATGATGTAATACAGCTACGTAGGTAGCTGTAT